>CM046305.1:9832790-10137790 GCA_025267735.1 Mactra quadrangularis
ACATTTTAGAAGTAGAAAAGCAGTGTTTTATTAATGAAAATTTTAGTCCAAAGTGACATACAACTGTGAAAGATGGAAATTTTATATACATAAGTAAAAATTTACCCAGTTAGTAATTAATTTTCTTTACTCATTTACAGACACAGACAGGTAACCAAATCAGTGAAAGAGTAGCTTTAACAAGCATTAAAAATATCATTTATTTTAAATGAAAAGATATTAACTTAAAAGTAATATTTTAAAGCTAAGGCCACAACAAGCTGATCATGTGTTCTACGGATTTTTCTGGGAAAAAAATGGGGCGAGCGAGCAAAGAAAAAAAGTCTTTATTCACTTGCTTTATATAGGGGTTTGATCAAATTTTTATGAGCGAGCGAAGAAAAAATAATTTTTTTTTGTAAAAACCGTCAAAATTAAGATGCGAGGGAATCCATAGAACATATGATCAATTTGTTGTGGCCTAAGTCTCTGACTGTATATACCACTGTATGTTTATTTAAGCTTTATACATAAATTTAAGATATTTTAAAAATATGCATTTCAAGAGCATTTTTTGATAGTACATATATATAAATATCCAATTTGCATGCATCAAATAGGAATTTATAAAAAATGAAAATTCTTTTATTTTACATATCTAATAATTACAAATATTACTTATATTTGCCCACCAATATGAGTGCCAAAAAAAGGCTAAAACTGGATTTAACTAAGATGTGGGATACATCTCACAAACAGAGTTATCCCCCTTTAGTATACAAAAAAACTATACTATTTTATACTAGTTGACTTACCCAGGTTATATTTTCCTGTATCATTACAGTATGTAGACGAACTTGAATATTGTGAATAAAAGTCACTGGCAGCAGACAATGCACGATGTGCCGAATAACATGTGTCATAAGTCTTCATACCTGTCATAACATAAATATTATACATAAGTGAAAGTAAAAAGTAATTGTATTTTATTATGATCAGTGGCTGGGTGGGAACCAGGGAGCTTGTGCCCTGTAGCTGACAGGGATGTCCAGTTAATAGCAATTTATAGTCTAGTTTTCATATTATGCACACTCATTGACTTTACATCTATTACCCTTGGTTCAAGGATTACCAGAATCTATCTATCAAACACCCTGGGTAGTCTTTTCTTTGATTTAATGAAGCCAACATATTAGCGTAACAGAACTATAGCAAATATTGGAATTTTTTTATGTTTTTACATTGGTGGAGTCATTTTTTGCTGGTATGAGGGCCAACTGGTAAATTGCACTGTTTTATAGTCAGCGGGGGGTTATTGGCAAAATAAAACGGGCACCAAGATTAAGACGTATATACAGTATACTTTTTACCAAAAACTAACTACATCCTTAAACTCTCCCTTATTTTTCAAGCCAGTCAAGACGGGGTCAAGATTAGAGAATTCTCATTACATATGATATAATTAGAAGAAACATCTTACCAAATTGAACACCATTCACATAATTGTTACTGTTCAATAGATTCACTGTCCATTTAGTTGCTTCATACATCATAACAGTCTCTGAAATACAAATTATAAATTACTAAACTGAAATATTTAATGTAATTTCAAATTTGGAAAGTTGATCATTAATTATGCAATATGTATAAGGAAGAAGGAGAGTTCTTACTGGAATTACTACATTGATCTCCAAACCAGTTAGAGCCGTCATCAAATCTATCGATATCCGTGTATCATCGATATTTTGTTTTCGATCAATAATCAATATGAATTTTGAAATATCGATAATAAAGCCTATGTAGATAAATGTATAAAAGTGTCAAAATTTTCAAGATGAACCTTCTATAGTGAACTGAAACAGGAGCGCTGACATAATATGAACCGATAATAAATAATCAATTTGTTATAGATCTTCTTATTCATTTATTATCAATACAAGTCATTTTTACCAACTTCTTACCAGTTTAATGCAGGATACTGAGTATAAAATTCATGACAAATATACATCTATTATGAGTTTATGACAACATAAATGGTCAGTATAGTACTGCAGTGAATACATCGGTATATATTGATGCATAGTTTATATTAATTTCTCGATATATCAATATCGTCGATACGCTTTGAGCTAAATCAATGACAGCTCTAAAAGCAATCATTACTCCTCACACTCTAGCTGTATACAGCTGGGGTATAACAAGGCTCTACCTTAGATTACAAATTTTCCTTCTTTAGTGACAAGACTTAGTGGTTGTTTATATACAAAGCAGTCAAAAGTTAGAATTCAAACTAGCCAACAAGTCACAGTTTTATCCTTTATGATATGATATAATTGATATTATGGAATCTGAAATCTCTGTGTATAATAAATGAGCTTGCATTTAAATTGACCACAATTTGAATATAACAAACAATATGCATATTTAAAAATTCATTCAACGTCATTATTTTCAATTAGTTCAGAGTTTGTTATTAAAAGAAACCTAAATAGGATTTATTCTGCATGTCTTTGTTCGTATGGCATGTGCACAGATGGAAAGACCCGTAAAATGGAGTTCTGACTTATTGTCTATAGTAACAACTTACCTAAATCCACTTCCCCGCATCCGTAACTACCATCACCACTTCCTCGTAGTGCATATATTCCAGCAAGCAATACGTCAGCATTATTTACATTATAGTCAGCTGACATACGGTCAGTACTACATGTTTCTTGTTCTAATGTTGTAGCCGACACACATGTTAGAAATAACACCAGTGATATCACTGTATAAACTCTGTAACAAACAATAAAACAACATAACATTGTCATGTCAACAAGTATCCTCATCATTTTCAGTAATCGTGTCACTCTTCATAGAGCATAATCGCGATCAAAACTTACATGCACAGCAATTGGGTATCTTTTTACAATTAAAATACTAACAAAATACTGAGCTCTTAAACTATAAACAATTTTCAGTCAAGAAAAAGTACAGTGACTGAAGTGATATAAAAGATAAATTAAAAACAGGTAGGAATTATAACTCATTGAAAGGACAAGGTTCATGAAGGCTTAAATCGGCCCCGTTTCAGGGATGGAAATGGCACGTATTAAAACAAAACATCTATTTTTGCAATCACATTAAAGAGAAAGAGTTGCTAAAAGAAGATTGACCATAATCTTTAGCCAAATGTGGGTTGTTATGTAATAAAACGATCTTTCATATTGCCTATTTTCAGGAAAAACAGCATTTTTTGGTAAAATTTCATATGTTTTCGCCAAGCCAAGGAATGGTCTGATGTCCTTACATTGTATGTAGAAGCAGTGGTCCAGTGGTATGACATGTGCTTAGGGATGGAGAGGTCCTGGGTTTAAACCTCACTTAGGGCACTGCAAATTTTTTAACAGAGCAAGAAATTTACATATATATACAGTTTTTTATGTCAACCCAGGGTACTGTGAGGGATCGCCTGCCTTAAGGTAGTTTCAATGATCAGGGATAATCATACAAAATTGTAAAGCCTGCTGAACATGTATATGGAAGCAGACTTTTAATTGCACTAATCTACAGCCAAATGACAAGTTTTTACATTTAATAGCATTTAATAGCATAATTGGACGGTACAGACTTTATAAAAGGCACATGTAGATAGTTGGATCTTTGATGTTTTCATTGACCAATTTAATTACAGTCAATGAATCTATGAAACTGTATTTATTGGTCGAACCCCGGCCAATAGCGCAGTTGGTAGAGCGCCTGAATTTGGAATCTTGTGTCCCAAAGGGGGTACTGGTTCGAATCCCACCCGGGGAGATTATACCCTTCCATGAAAATTGGACTATAATGTCATTTTCCTCCATTGATAAGATAATATGGAGAAGTTTGTGGAAGGGTAGGTGAGTAGTGGTTATAGACAAGGGTCCAGGAAAGCTAGGTTAGGTGCGCTGGATGCTGTATAGTCCTAAATATTAGACCCAACATAACTTTTTTTACATTTGGACATTTTTCTGTTACATAATAGAAGAATGTCCGTATAATAAATAAGTTATGTAGGGTCTTATATTTAGGACTAGATGCTGTAAAATGACCTAAATTGTTTTGACATGGCGTTTAAACCCAGTAAAAGTTAAATAAATAAATAAATTATTGGTTGATGTGAATTCAGAAATCAAATTTTAATACAATTATGACAATAGTTTACGGTAATGGCAAATTCTACAATAAACATCATTGAGTCTGTTATGTTTCAACATATAAACATTATTCCAAGGTATTTTATCACAAATTAATGCATACAAAGTCATAGTCAATTATATAATTAAGAATTGAAACATAATTATAATTGTAAAATATCTACACCATCAGAAATGCCAAATCTTAACACAATCTTATCATTGGCACTTTTCTAAGATCTTAGTAAATGTTAGTGATTAAAAACACACAGACACACAGAGCAAAATGTCCCACCCGGCCAATATAAAGTATTACTTACCTCATTTTTGTAGAAGCCTGTTTCATGCCATGCAAGCACGTCAGGTGCGAAATTTAATTAAGTCCACAAGAATTCCAAAAAGATTCTTTTAATAGTCAAAGGATATTTTATAAACGAAAAGAATTAAGCCCTGCCCCATGAATTTAGATCTTCACTAAACAACATGTACAGCGGTTGACAAACCCGTTTCTAAAAATAGATGTGTATTATGTATTGAAAGTAGAGTCGCACTCTACCGTGAAAACTGGTTCTACTGGTTGTAAGCTATTTATAGATTTCGCGGTTCGCTGATTTACCTGTACAATTTTAACGCGGGTTTAAAGGGAGATAATTAAGATAACATTCATAAATATTGGTACAGAGTTTTGTCCCTTGTATACCATTTTAGTCGTCTGCATAGATTTTGACGAATTAAAATGTTAAATTTCATTTATGCTTCTGTGTTTGATTATAGACTTCAAATGTTAAAATACGAGCTCAGAAAGAAAATTTAAAGTTTAGCTTTACTGGGGTTCAAAGCCAGAAGTTTTTCTCCCAAAAAGTAGTGGATACTTGCACTAAATTTTTAGTCCAAACCATAAACATGTTATGTCTTTGTGTCAAACGTAAGTTTTTAGCTTAACACTTTCCATTTTATTTTGAATTTTATTATCTGAATTCTTTTATATATATAATGTAAAAGTAGAAATATTTTCGTCATGCTAAAACAAACAGCATGATAAAAGTCTTCAACATGTTAAGATCGATTTTTGAACTTCATTTGCACAGACAAAATCATGCTAGATCGATCCATACTTATAACTTATAAGGCCAAAATTTAATACTAGGATAATTTGACCTGTCAATACCAACAATGAAATTATCAAAATCCCCTCCTTACCAACAAGAAACATGGTACATATTGTTACATGTAAGTACTATATTTCAATAAAAAGTAACACTTTTTCTGTATGTTTTTGGTTCGATGTAAAGCCGTAGCAACAAAATGTTATACAGTGACTTATAGTCATATAACAGCGGTTAGCTTAAGGTCTTCAGCGAACTCGTGTTTATACCGTTAATGAACAAGTTTTAAGTGCATCTGATGAAAATCAAAATGTTAAAAAAACGGCTTATAAAGTTTTGGAAGCCAGAACTAAACCGTGGTCAGTCAACTCACTGTTCTTGGAAATGAATAATTCCTGGATGAAGCCACTAGATGTTAACTAGAAACTATGGGCATATTCTGTCAGTGACTGAAAACTGCTCTATATGATTTAAACTCAGTAGAAGGAAGGAGAATGGCCATAGATATTATTTCATGGCCAAACCCTACAAAAGAATGCCCCGCCCACGACCCCTTGATTCATAGACTTGTGCACTACTGTCTTAGCTAGTGGGGTGGGCTAAACATATTTTATAGATCTATGTCTCTGGGATAACATGAAGATCCTTACAATATTTGAGAATACAGATTATAAATATAATCTAGAATCAACTTATTAAAAGCTGCACATATTCAAAATCCCAAAGTAATAAACTCTGAATTTCTACCTAAATGATCATACACCTACATATGTTAGATGTTTAAGTTATTTCATGCACTTGTTCAGTCATCATTTCATCATGAATGTACATTAAATACAGACAGGTCCATGATTTTATTCATAAGGTTTAAATACAGTGTTCAAAGTATTTATACTTTAGTACAAAACTTTCTATACATATCTATCATAGTCACATAGTCTGACTGACAAAAACTTACTTTCATACTAAATGAATCAAGTAACGCCCGAGTGAATTCAAACAAGTTTTAAACGATTTAACCAAAGTGAAGAAGTGTAGTTTTAGCTATAAGGGAAACAACTCAATGATCTTAATCCTAATGCAATACTGCACACTTGTCTCCCTTATTTTCAGCTCACTAGAGCAAGAAATGCACAGCATGAGATATCGAGGTTGCCTGGATTGCTAGTTATCAACTTTCTATTGTTAACACAAGTGAAGCCACATTTTGGCTCCAATTTTCATCAAACAATATCAGAAGTTACATACCAATGAAATCTAGGGCAAATTGGATGACAAGTCAAAACTAGAATACTTAGTCAAATTGGAGGACACTCTTGTTAACACTCAGAGGCTTCATATCAGTTTAATAATGGGTCATGTGGGGTCAAAAATACAGTCACTAGGCGAAGGCATAGAAAATCATGCCAACACTGTATATGCCACATTTTCATTTTCTTGTGTATTGCACTTCTCAACTGTAAAATTTATCTACCTGGGAAGTTTTAAGACAGTAGCTTGAATTGTATTGAACTTATGCTCCAGACAGACACACTGGAGATGCTCTGTAAACAATCTCCGTAAACAGATATCCTGTAGAGGGTTATCGTACAGGATCTATAAGGTTTCTGTGGAGGGTCACGTCAAATTGCGTGATGTAGATGATGTAAACAAGTTACTAAACATAACGATTTCGTCAAGACTATCATAATGAGAAAAGGTTGCATGAACGTGACCCAGGTTAGAAAATGGCCAGATCTAAATTAGCGAGTAGGTGAGCGGAAAAGTTTAAATCAGGTTTTAGTCAGATTGCTGCCACTACTGCCAAAAGTTACCTCTTACCACAATAATCTGGACAACTGTTATTGGAATTGCTTCATACAGAGGTTCAGAGGGCAAGTAAACTGACGAACAGAGAGCAAGATCAAAACTAAAGAAAAAAAAGAAAATCACTTGTATATTAAACAGACAATTTTATTCATTAAATGAACATAAACATATTTGAGAGCATAATAATGATACTAATATAAACTACTTACAACTGTAAACTTATAAAATATGAAGCACTTTCTTTGTGTTAACAATTTACATAATAATGATGTAAGTAAAAATTGTTATACCTTAATCATAATACATTTTGTATGTTTATAATAATAATATATATTGTTCCTTTATAACATTCCTCATAAACACTTATAATTGTATTGTCTTATTTTATAACAAGAGTGGGTAGCGCAGTTGGTAGCAGGCTTGGATTTCCAATCTAGTGTCCCGAAGGGGGTACCGGTTCGATTCCCACCCGAGGATGTTATACCCTTCCATGAAAATTTGACGATAATGTCAGTTTTTATCCATTAATAATGTATATGGAGAAGTTTCCAGCCTTGTGGAAGGGTAGGCAAGTACTGGTTATAGACAAGGTTCCAGGAAAGCTAGGTAAGGTGCGCTGGACTCCGTAAAATAATCTAAAAAATTGTGTTGACAAGGTGTTAAACCCAGTATAAAAAAATTATAACAAAAGGTTATGATATCAAGAGTCCTGTTAAGTATCGTAATTTGATGAATACATCACACACATATAACATGCATTAAAAAAAAATTAATCAAAATTGAAGAAAAATAATTTACTTATCGAATTTCAACCGATTTTGAGAGGCTTATTTTTCACTTAGTGAGTGATATATTTGTAAGTTTATGATCTTTAGACTTCATCCTTTATTTGTATCAAGTACTCTCATTGAACTCTCTTATATAAACCAATAAAAGCTACATTGTATAAGAAATTAAAGAAGATACTTTCAAAAAAGATATGCAATAAAGGAACACTAAAATATTTTATATTGTACAATTAACTTATTTCATAACTAAATTAATTTATATTAATGTATTGTTAAATTTCATTCACACGTCAAGGGCACATACATTAACCATACTGATTTAAATACTCACTACAGTGCTTTTGTACTTATTATCAATAAAAATAGCCAACTCTATTTAGGTATGGGGATTGTCAAACAAATATAGAGTATTTAAATCAGCAAGGTTAATGTATTTGCTACAGACAGATGAATAAAATTTAAGATAAGTAGACAATATGACCAAACCTAAGCTTCAGAAACTCTCCTGTGTGAACATTATAAACATGACAACCCTGGTAAACATGTGTGAGTGACTCAGATGATGGCTTAACATTTCTTACAAAAAATATGATATATTAAACATGATTTTTGAAATCGGAGGAAAACAAAAAAGGCTTAACTTATTGCTTTATTAAGTATAATACAATAATAACACATTATTTCAATCCTGTAAGCAAAGCTTAATGAAACGCATCAAGTTAATTAACAGTGTGAAAATTTTTAACAATAAGCTTAGAACCTATTCTATAAACCCTTTAACGTATTAGATAATTATATACAGTTCAAACAATGTATTTTTAATTAGTGAACGTATCAAGGGTTGCCCGCAAGACTGTAGTAAGTGCATTGCATTAAAGAGTGAGTTACTAAAGTCTTGCAGGCAACCCTTGGACTATGTACAATGTTTAAAACTGAGCATTTTAGTACACAAGTCAAAGCAAGAGTTGTAAAATGTTGAAATATATACATGTACATGTATTTTATCAGCGTAGATCATTATAATATATAAATCTTACATACTTTTTTACAGAATCTACCTTCAATATAAATTTATCAATCAATGAGTCAGAATGCTTTATTAAGGATTTTAGGAAATCTGTGGAACTTCATCAGTAAAGAATATAACAGGTATAGACTTTAGTGTCCATCATGTTTTATAGACTTAAAATATAGATAGCAGCAGGGACCAGGAAATCGCCGGTTTTTCGGTTTTTGGACCGATTTTTCATTTTGGACCGATTGAGATTTCAAAATCCTTAAAAAAATCGGTCCGGAAAAACTCGGACGGCCTTGGACCGATTGACATCGGCGAATTTCCTGGTCCCTGGATAGCAGACAAAGTTTTCAAATCCTACAAACATATATTGTCATAAACCTAAGTCAATAACTGTATAATATCAATAAAAACTTGTGTCTATAACAGGGCTCGAATTTAACAAAAAAATGAAGTTGCAAATTTATGCGAGTTGATTTTATTTCGACTCGCAAAAAATGAAGATTGCTTGCATTTTTTCTCCAAATTTTATTGGCATGCATGCTTTTCATATATGCAATATAAAAACAACATAGTACTATATTAAACTATGGATAGAACAATGCTGTTGTAGTCCATGTTTGTACTGCGATTCTTTATTAATTAATGCTATTGATCTTTCTGACTGTTTCAATGCTAAATTGAGCCTCATTAGTTTAGACAAAAATATTTTTGCAGCGATTTTAACTCGCGAAAATTTGCGAGTTAAAATAAAAGTTACTTGCAATTTTCAAAATCCACTTGCATTTTGCAAGTATGCAAGCTTAAATTTAAGCCCTGGTCTATACTATAAAAAAAGTTATGTAAGGGGAGACAACTACGACCGGTAACTAATGAGACGAAGATTTGACTAAAACTCTCCAGTTATATAATATATAAATGATAATATTTTGTTACCCTGAGCATCACAGAAAACTAATACATCAAATACATGTACATATAATTATATAAGCTGTAACAACATCAAGTTATTTATTGATACACAAAGTATACAATCCAATCACAACAAAAAATTAGTTACAATGAAATGATAAATATGCACTCTCGTTCTTGCCATACGCAGTATGTTCTCGATGTACCATTGTGGGTCTTTTCACTAAAAGTCTTACACAAATTTTTTATTGTAAGTCAATTTCAAAAAATAGCAGTCCAACACCTCATATACAATAAGAATAATTATAATATTGAGAAGGATACAAATTTCTACACAACTCATGACTATTTGGAATTGAAAGGCTAAAGAAATGACTATAACATGAATGTTTCCTACTTTTTACCTACCATGATTTTTATCGTAAAAACTTTTGTGAAAAGTGCCACTAATCAATATACATGTATATGTATTATGTACGTATGTATGATATATAAATTGTCCACACACAAACACATTGATTATTACAGCATAAAGAATATGTCAACTCATTCTAAATTCTGCACACTAAAGAGCGTTGTAAAATATTCATAAATCTCGGCATTTAATACAATTTTAGTAAATTGCTGGTAACAGAACAGAATATATTTCTAGCAGCATAAGCACATGGTTTTCATCGCCACTACAATAATAAAATACAAATGGCAGTATGCTTAGTTAATTGTTAGTAACAACCTAATTTACTATTGCCAAGCCAGGTTTATGTTTTATAGTTTTTGCAAACATGGAGTTCCGATTTTAATATACACACTTTTAGTAAATATAATATTCCCAAACTTTATAAATAAAATTGGAATAATATGTATGAATTTGTTTTTAGATGGATGTACTACTTATATATTATTTTGAACTTGGAAACGTTTAAAATTGTGTTAACCCCTCAAAACTACTTACAATCCATATACGGTATAAAATGAGATCTATACAAATGTGTAGCTTGTGTAAAGTCACTATTATTATTATTGTTATTATTATTATATTGAATGTCAGAAAAAAGTACAATGTTTAAAAAGGAGAAAATGCAACATTCTTTGAAGAATAATTTTTTACTGTATAATAATTTATGACATTCGCAAAGATCCACCTTGTAGAGTTTAAAAGTTTCACAAATTCAAGTGTTCATGGACTTCAATGAATTAAACAAAACAATGCCAACAAAATATTGCAGAAAGTAATATATAATAAGTATAGTTCATTATCATCTCACATATGCTAGGAATGTATTAAAAACAAAAAGCAAAAAAACTAAGCACACGGGATGAGATCTATAAAGTTAAAATGACAATTGTAAATATATGATATATCAAACAACAATGTATGGAAACATTCGTACTACAGAATACATTGAAACCAATGTCAGGGATTTCAGGACCATTACATTTATACAACTCACAAACCACTTCTAATTAACGTAACATTACAAAAAAAAATTCTAACGAGAAACCAAACTTTCAGCATATGATATTAGTGGATATTAAATTTTGTAAAAAATGGGGTAAATTTACTTACATTAAAACAAGTGTGCATAGAAAATATTCTACCAATGAGCTTAGAAAATAGTTTCTGAGCTGAAGGGGTTAAAAATATATTCATCTTACATCAATACAATGTATTCACAAATTTTCTGTTTCATGATTTTAATGTGCACCAAAATGCAAAGCATATACTACAATTCATGTACATGTATTTGAATTGACCAACATTAAGCATTCTGAGAGTCTTCAAGGGGAGGTAATGCTGAGCTTTTTCAAGGAAAAAAGTACTAGCTTTGGTTTTACTCATGTTTGTAATAGTTTTTCTTAGATAAATTTATATCATGATTTTAAAATAGCTTTAGAGTTTTAATACTATACGACACATGCGGTACAGTTTCACTATATATCAATTTAGGATGCCACCCTAACAGTAACTAGGTCTAGTCGTGGAAAAAGTATCCATGAGATTTGTATCATATAAATTATGATGAAATATATTTTAATCTTCCAACTGTCTCATTATAAATTATCAAGTTAACAATAAAATAAGCCATAATAATCATATCAAAGGGAAATAACTCAATTCAACAAGTAAACAAACTTTCTTCATCACAAAAGTTGTTTCCCATGTCTAACATAAAAAGAAATGGTAAATTACTTTGAATAAAGCTATAACTGAGGAATTATGCTACATAAATGTAATTCAAAATGTATACAATTCTATTGGTATCACATTCTTATGGCTACAGTGTCAAGTAACTACGAAAAATTGCATCTCTATGGTTTAAAACTAACAGTTTAACCATGCCATAGAAATGAAAAAAAACCCAGCTTGACAGACACATATACTTAATGCATAAAAATGGCATAAAATATGCCATACATGTTTCAAATCAGTGTATAATGCCGTGTGAAGTAAAGTCAGAGTGCATAATGGTGTTAAATTATATTTTTTTGGTTGGGGCCTTTTGATATGGCGCTAATCATTATTCGAATCATCAAATAAATGACTTTTTATCATTTTACTTATCGTAAATTGATGGTACGTCTTTCTCTATGTAAATAATAGCTTATTTTTAATGTATATCATCTATTTTGTTTGATGTTCGAGTCATACTTAGACATAAATCTTTTTACATAAAGGGGAGTATAATTATATAACTTTCACTGACAATTTAGTCAGAACATTTACTGAGAAAATTTTACAATAACCTTGTTAGCACATTTGTTCACACATTTACAATATACAAGCCTAGATTTTATTCTGGCATTTTAGGCAAATACTCTCTATATATACAATATAAGATGATGCTGCCACTCAAATTATTTATAACATAAAGTGAGCATATATTTTAAAATAACCACTGTACAAAGCATCTAAATAGTACATAACACAATTAGATCTTACATAATGTACATAGCATCTAAATAGTACATAACACAATTAGATCTTACATAATGTACATAGCATCTAAATAGTACATAACACAATTAGATCTTATATAATGTACATAGCATCTAAATAGTACATAACACAATTAGATCTTACATAATGTACATAGCATCTAAATAGTACATAACACAATTAGATCTTACATAATGTACATAGCATCTAAATAGTACATAACACAATTAGATCTTACATAATGTACATAGCATCTAAATAGTACATAACACAATTAGATCTTACATAATGTACATAGCATCTAAATAGTACATAACACAATTAGATCTTACATAATATATGTATGTATACGACTTGTATGGAAAAGTTAGTTATAAAATTAAGTACCACTTTACATTTAAAGAATCACTATAAAGACCACCTGGGTTATTGCAAAAATAAAGCGATTTTTGATGATTTTTTAGTCCTAAATGCTTTAATTTTAGAAGAAAAAATGTCTCTATATTTAGACCATTCTGTTATTAAGACCATCAATCTTGATGGTTCAAATAGTGGAACTTTACAGTACAGTTGTTATAAACACATTGCATTTAGTCAGACAGCATCCTTGATAGACCAATCTATACAAACATGACAACTATAGCATGTCAAACAATAATCCTTAAAATAAGTTTCCTAGCTATCCACCAAGTTATAAAACTACTGTACATGTGGCAGGCTTAATAAACTATACCATTTTACTATCATATACAATTTTAATTGTATTGCTATTTTGTATCCCAGGATCTCGACAATGAGGAATAATAAGTCATAAATATATAAAATATACAAACATTTAATCAGATATAACTAACAATATCATTTTAGAACGGAGTAGTACATACATGTATAGCCAAGTTTTAGAAAACTATGTCGAACTTGCCCTAGATTAACTTTCATGTTGGATAAACTTGCCAAACGAACTAAACTTTAAATAGTGCACGGTTTACGAAGTTAGTCAAGCATAGCATAAATATGATTACAGTAAAGTTCCGCTATTTAGACCACTTTTGTTATTTCAAAATCATACGATTTTTGACAATTTTTAAGGCCCAAATGTCTAATTTGTGAGCAAAAGGGTCTGTATAATAAGACCGTTTCGCTAATAAGACCATCGATTTTGCTGGTCTTAATAGCGGAACTTTACTGTATAAACGAATATGCATCCATGGCTACATTTGTGTTCAATCTTGTTTATAATTATATTATATATATTTATGTATGTACAAGTACATAAGATAACAATTACACTTGAAGCTATTAAGTTAAGACTTATTTTGTACAGTGAAACCAAACCAACATCATGAGCTCATTCTGCCAGGCTAGAGAAGCAATTGCCTATGAAACAGTTTGCTACAATGTAGTAAATTTAGTGTTTATTCTAAAGCAGAAAATTAGGGGGCTGCACCCTTCCCCTTTTTTCTCCCTGTCCTTTTTGATACATTCAATACAGAAAGTTACTCAGGAACATTAACCTCATGATATGTCCTGCCCCTTTTTTCTGCCTCCCTGCCTTTTTTTTTGGCTTCTCAAATAATCACTAAAATTAACTTGCTGGCTAGCTATTTGCATGAATATGATTTTGTTTACCATGGAGGAACGAGAACTGGATGGCATATATTTATACAAGGTTACAAAGCAGCACAACAGTTTGCTTCAAGTTGGAGATCAATGCCTTTTTACACATAATACAGTAAAACAAACCACTAGTAAAATATCTAAGAGTAAAACATACAGATATCAATAACAAAATATTTGTCAAGCTAACTTTCTACATGGTCATAAAGAAGAGTAAAAGAAACCGTAACTAGACTATGGTAGGGTGTACAGACCAAAACAAACAAAAATGGTGGGATATAAGGACCATTGAAATTAAGGATTAATAACACATGATCTAAAATATTGCATTCATACAAAATATAATAGAGAAAATACACAACAGTCAAACAGGACTTAAATGTATCTACAATGATGCATGTTAAATATAAAATATTGCTTTAATATATTATATAAAACTTGTTTATATAAAATAAGAACATCATTATATATAGTCATATATCTAGTATGTTCACAGAGCTATCAATACCTACACACAGTTTCCATGGAAACTTAATGTTATCTTAATGTACAGACACATTGTCACGCGATGGTGAACATGTCTGTGGAACAATTTTAAATCCAGCTGATAAACTGACGTGCATACACACAGATATCAGTCAAAACAAACCTAGGATAGCTCTCACAGTTATAGTGGGAGGAAACAACAATTTAAATTAGGTATTATATATATGTACACACATGACAGAGTAATAGGTCCAAGACAATTCACATCAAAAAAATTATTAAGATCACATTGACATTACAATGACCTTGACACTATAAAAACCTTGACATTATAATGACATTGCCATTACAATGACCTTGACATTATAATGACATTGACACTTCTGTGACCTTGACACTATAAAGACCATGACATTATAATGACATTGACATTATAATAACCTTGGCATAACAATGATCTCGACATTATAACAACATTGCTATTACAATGACCTTGACATTACAATGACATAGCAATTACCGTGATATTATAATGACATTGCCATTTCTGTGACCTTGACATTATAACGACCTAATCAATTTAGAAATGTTCCAGAAATATTGTCTTTGGCTATTTTGGTTCTGATGATTACTGATTGTCATTTTACAAACGGTAAGTAAATGTTTATATTACAGCAGAAGTATATCATTACAGGCAGTTCTCTACTAATAATAGTCTATTACAACAACATCTAATATATATCTAGCTTCAAAATAACAACTGAATTTCATCAGAGATAAACATGCCCTATCGTGTAATTCTCGAAGTAGTATACGTTAAAAACAATAAGAAATCAAGTCACATCACAAAAAATGTCAAACACATATTAATCTAATCAAAATATACAATCTATGAACCAGTCAAGACACAAATCTCCATTCTTCTAATATAGAAACAGTCAATATATATCTATCTGTCCAATAACAACCATATTGTGTCTTCAATGACCTTTACTAGATTGTCAAGGTCAAATGTTCAAACGACCTTCACCTTTCACTGACATCATATTGATCCTGACACAAGTTCACATCAACTATCTACAAGTTGAAGGCATGAATGAAAGTAAGGCAACATTGGTGACCATGTTTTGTTACATAAACAAATTAAACATGGCGACATTGTTTTCAATCTTTCACTGACTCTCAAATTTTTTTTGGCAACACTAAGCACAAACCACCAGAAGGTTTACAGCAACCAAATGACGTCGGTCCAAACAACATATAGTAATGTTGTTAAGTATAATATATAAGTAGACACAAGGTCTACATGTTATTGTTGTTTTACATCAGGTAGGTATCAGGTGCCTCCGTCACCACTTTGATGTTTCTGTCTCTTTATAACAGCTTGGGCTGCTTGTTCAGGTACCCTAGCAGGATCTGATAATATACTTGTTGTTGTACTTAAATGTCTCATAGCATCGGATACAACTGAAAATATAACATAAGAAGAATGTTAGCTCAAGATCATACAACAAAAACATAATACGAATTAAAACAATTACAGTACAACCTCTCTTGAGCAACACCCACTGGGAGGGACTAAAGTGTGGCACTGTTCAGAGGATTTTGCTCGGCAGAGCTTAAACAAGATTAAAATTACGCCCAAGGGAAATATCAAAAGATGTTGTGCAGAACTTTTGTTCAATAGAAGGGCTGCTTTGCAGAGGTAATACTGTATTACATCTACACTACTCCACACTTCTAAATATCCGATTACACCTTCTATAAACAATGTACATGTATGTAGACTGATTCTGTTAATTATAATTAACACTTTATTCAATTAGTAGCATTCATTTCAAAATTAATTTAGTAAAAACAAGTAAATCTGTGAGCTAATGCTCACTAGTGATACCCCCGCAGTGAGAAATATGACTATCATAATGTAACTTTCATTTAACGAAATCTAAAAATATGCGACAAACAGGAAGTAGATGAGCAAGGAACATGAAATCGCTTTACACCACATGGGACTATGGGATGAAGCATTATGCAAAGTATTAGGCTGCTGCATGTTATAGTTGCTGAGAAAACTGCGACGGAAATTTTGTAACGGACGAACGGACACACACACGGACAAGGGTAAAACAGTATACCCCCCTCTTCTTCGAAGCGTGGGGTATAATTAGGGGTGTAACGGTTAACCAATATACCGGTTAATATTGCAATACGAGTTCTAATGGTTTTTAACCAGATCGTTTTTCATAGAACCGGTTTTTGTAGTTAAGTAGCATACTGCTTGTTTTTATCAGAATCTGATAGTTAAATGTTTAAACAAATGTTAAAATGAATTGAATACTTGAAACACTCTTACTGCGCTTGTAAAGGTTAAACATTTAGTCAATTGAAAGAAAAATATCTTCAAGAGTCTGTTTCAACTTTCAAACCACGCATTTTTCTAACATAAAGATTATTTTACATTTGTAAATCAAACATTTGGATAAGAGATCATTTGAAAATACCCATATGAGTGCTATGCTGACCCATTTAGGATGAGGTACATGCATTAATTAATGCTTTGCATGTCTAAGCGAAAAACCGGTACGTATTGCAACATATTGCAATACGGGTTCTGCATATTGCAATATATTGCAATACGGTTTTTACCATATTGTTACACCCCTAGTAAAAATGGGAACAATGTGTCATAACAACAATGTGTCTACCCTCAGAGTGAAAAGTAACATAAAATCAATACAAGAAATGTAATGTGGAAACCACATTAAAATTTAAAAACTTCAATGCAAAAATTACAAAGGAAAATAATGCATAATAAAGCCAGGTAGAGTTGTGGTTACTTTCTAATTCTGTTCATCACATGGTATGTTATCATTGTACGAAGTTTCATAAAGATCTGATAATAACTAGAACTGCCACCAGTGGCGAAAATACCCCCGCAACAGCAACATTTCAAGATAAAAGCAAGTCAACATTGTGGAAGTCCAAAAGGGTAAATGTTGTAAAAAGCATAAAAACCATAAAAAGAATAGGATGCAAATATCAAATTGGAAATAAACAGCAAATTACAGTGTAATTCACTATAGATTTATAAAAAACAAAATGAACAGAGTTGTCATATTTCAAATGTTTTTTTACATGAAAATGAACACCATTTGATCATTATGAATGTAAAGTGGAACAACAGACAAAGAGTGATCACATTTAAACTCATCATGAGTATGTTGTAACCAAATGAGCAAAATGTAGAATGTGTTTGTAATTTTTTGATAAATAAGTATAAAATATGGCAATTGTAAAAATGGTAGTCAGCAATGTACACAACATAAATCAAACAATTAGTATTTACAATATCTTGTATCAAGAATTTCACAAATACCCCATAAGAAAGCTTAAATTACCGATCATTATTTTCACAGTAGAAAAGTTAAAATAATATCTAAAATCTCATGTAGCTATAACGAAATAAGATGTTTTCTTCTCAACATTGCAGAAAAAATCAAGATGGCTATTAGTTGGTCCATTGAAATACATAAAAAATAATACATATAAAAATTTCATAAACAAGAATTTGTCAGCACAATTTTATCAAAATGAGGTGAGAAAAAAAGATGTTTGCTGAACAAGATATTAGAAAATTCAACATGGCTGCCAGTCAGCCATTTTGAATTCCACTTAAGAAAATGCCAAGCACATCAACTTAAACAATTGCTAACTTTCTCAAATTCTGTACAAAAATTATCAAATCATTTGCTTTTTAAAAAGAAAAACTCAGAATGGCTGCCAATCAGCCATTATGAATTTGATAAAATATCAATACATCAAAAAAAAGTTCAAAAATAAGAATTTGATAAAAATAGCAGTACATAATAGACTTCAGCAATTCAAAATGGCAAACAATGTGGAATAATGCTATATTCAATAAGTTACATGACATAAAGCCATAAACCCTTGATTCATCTTCGTCAATAATATTTGCTAATCAATGAGATAAATAGTTACTACGAGATGTAGAATTGGTCATACTATATTAACACATTCATACCTTCTCAAAAGAATGAAAGCACCTTGACTGCCAGGATCTAAAATACATCCATGACAAACATTTTAAAGTTTTTGCATTAATAAGCCGTAAAATCCAATTAATCAATCAATAAATCAATCAGACTTCAGCAAGAAGAAATTGGTAATGAAATAAGCTTACTATACAGTTATTTAAACAAAGTCAAAATGGCTGCCTGTCTGCCATAATGAATTTGTATCCAGAGTAAATCCATGTACGAGTCAACTACATCAATAAAGACTTTGGAGCGAATTTTGGCTAAAATTGAGTAAAAAAACACATACACGTACTATACAGTAATTTAAATAAAAATTCAAAATGGCTGCCAGTCAGCCATATTGAATATAAATTGATGAAGAATAGTCATACTGATCAACTGTATCAGTGAGACCTTGTATGCAATTTCTTTTCAAAATATGTATGGAAATAAGTCAATAAAAGACTGTATTAATTTTGAAAAAAGGATGACAGCCAGTCCGCCATTTTGAATTGGAATTGAGTTAAAGTGTATGTACACATCAACTGTGAACGCCTGTGCAAAATTCTATCTAAATTAGTTAAGAAAAAATCTGTTGAGAAATAAGCTTACAGTAATTAACATAAATCAAAAAGAATTCAAGATGGCCGCAAGTCGGCCATTTTGAATTGGAATTGATATAACATGCATATAAACATCAACTGTAAACGCCTGTGCAAATTCTATAAAATAAGATAAGAAAAAAATCTATTGAGAAAAAAAGCAAACTATACAGTTATCTAATTAGATTTAAAATATATAACACAAATATTTTAAACAAGTGAGATATGTTTCCATAGTTACATGAGTTTTGTATACACCATTAAATCATGGTATATAACAGCTTCTAATCTAATACATTAAGAAATAAACATACTATAAATGTATTAATTTTTTGGGACAGACCACATATCCAACCAACCAACCAACCAACCAACCAACCAACCAACAAACCAACCAACCAACCAACCAACCAACCAACCAACCAACCAACCAACCAACCAACCAACCAACCAACCAACCACCAGGGTGATTCCAGTATACCCCCGAAAACTTCGTTTGCGGGGGTATAAATAGCAGAGATATATGCTAAATTGAAAACTTTAACGCAATTGTTAACGACACCGGACGCCCCCCCGCCCTCCTGTTGAAAAATCGGGCTAAAAAGGGTGAGCTCCAGCAGCACCAATTACAGTTGGTGTCTCATTGACCTAACGCAGTCCATGATGAAACTTTAGGTAATTAATGCCATTACAACATATGACAAATTATTAATGCTTTGCTGCTGAAGTTGACTCATAATCTTTTTCTTCAACCAGTCCCACACATACTCAATTAGCGTTTGCATCCTTCCTTAGCTTGTTAAAAGTCCTGACCTCAATCCAAGTGAGAATATGTGACACTGGATGAGAAGAGGTGAGGACACAACATTAGCAACTACAGTAAAACATCTCTTGAACAACACCCAGTGGTAATGACTAAAGTGTGTCACTGTACAGAGGTTCTTTAACAACAGAGGTTAAATTCAATTCACATAATGCCTAAGGGAAGTATCAAAAGCTGTTGTTGTGCAGAGGATTTGTTCTGTAGAAGACCGCTCTGAAGAGGTAATACTGTAGTTGTTATGGTAAAAATTCTAATTGTATGAACTATAGTTCTTAAATAAAATCATGAAATATTTGTAGCTTCCCCACAGCAAGTTTGTTAGCAACATACAGAATAAATTTCGTGGGTTTAGCGCAAAACTGACATAACTCACTCTTTTCTTATATTGATTAACGATTTTTTTGCCCTTAACCCGTGAGACATATATGTATAAAATACTTACTTGGTCTAAGTGACGGTAATGAACAATGTTGATCTAACCAAGCTAATACTGTACGACATAATTCATCAACACTTGCTGTAGATACCATTGTATTATACGACTCAAATAAATTACGTATTACCAATGAAAACTACAATACTTGTTAAGGATTATATATATAATAGTACCGCTTGGATCTACAGCTTATTAATAAAGTTGGGTAATAAAGATGTAATTTAACTGTGGTTGATTTAAATAAACTAAATCATCAATTTTATAATTGATTCTAGAACTGGTTTGTCTATAGTGATAAAGGGTTTACACCCCTGAAACACTATTTATGGTCATTTTACGATGGCCAGCTCACAGATCCTAGCTGTCCTAGACACTTGTCAAAAACCAGCAAGTCAATTACCCTTCCACAAGGCCAAGAACTTTGTAATATACCTAATTCATGGTGAAAAATTATGAAAGGGTATAACCAGCCCGAGTGAGACTCAAAACACTAGATTCGAAATTATTATTGGTCGAGACTATTTGCCAAATTTTGAAGAACTACACTTCATGGTTTAAATTATTTGCCTACCTAAAACCAGTTATATGTAACATCAGTGTCCATGCTATAGTGAGCCTATAGTATAGTCCATATTTTCTTCAATGTCAAATTTTGAATAATTTAATGGTGATTGGATACACACTATCACAATATCAGGAGTGTTAGACAAAGAACACAAAGTCACCGTGAATAATTCATGTTTTGAGACAAACTCCCCGCAGCATTTATTTCCCTTTATTAAATCAATAACCATGTCCACCACAAGTAAATTCGTCCCTCAGAGAACCGAATGTGTTTTTTTTCATCTTTTCAATTACAATTCAATATTTCTACAAATTGAGTCTTCTTGTAGTAAATTATGATGCTCAAAGTACATAAAGATAAAAAATAGTTTTAATTAATAATTTGAAAACATAACAAAGCGTGACATAAGCACTGTGAGTGGTTTGGGCATTCTAATAATAGATGGTATTACTAGCGTCACGTGATTTACGTGGTGGCAGTGGTTTAAGTAGCAAAGTGTGACGTAAGCACTGTGAGGAGTTTGGTTTTGAGAGTTGAGAAAAAACAAGTAAATCTGTGAGCTAATG
Source organism: Mactra quadrangularis (assembly GCA_025267735.1). Classification (NCBI taxonomy): domain Eukaryota; kingdom Metazoa; phylum Mollusca; class Bivalvia; order Venerida; family Mactridae; genus Mactra; species Mactra quadrangularis. The sequence continues at coordinate 9,854,627 of CM046305.1, forward strand.
CTCACTAGTGATACCCCCGCAAAAATCTAAAAATATGCGACAAACAGGAAGTAGATGAGCAAGGAGCATGAAATCGCTTTACACCACATGGGACTATGGGATGAAGCAATATGCAAAGTATTAGGCTGCTGCATGTTATAGTTGCTGAGAAAAATGCGAGGGAAATTTTGTAACGGACGGACGCACGGACGGACAAGGGTAAAACAGTATACCCCCCTCTTCTTCGAAGCGGGGGTATAACAAACTATATATACAACAAACATCAATATATAAAGGATACAATCCAGAATTTCCAATTAGTTAAAGTTCTTTGTTTAACATATTCTTCAAACATTTCTCTCATTTGGTCAGCACGTTGTCTTGTAACAGGAACACCAGTAGCTGGTAACTGTGATTGACAGATACTGTAATATATAAACATTGTAGTTTTATTAGAGTTTATAATTTACAGGGCTCAAATTTAACAAAAAATTGGACTAGCAAATTTTTGCGAGTTGATTTTATTTAAACTCGCAAAATGAAAAAAAGCACTTGCATTTTTTTCTCCAAATTTTTGACTCTACCAACAGTCAGATTTTAAATCAACTTACCTTGTAATCAAAAACACATGACATATTTAGGTCATATACACAATCTATTTATAGATCTACCACAATTGGACATAGTTTACTGTTGCTATCAAGGTAACATGGTTTTTAGACATAACAGTGAACTTTTTAATATGTCAGAATTTAGCTTTTGACGTCAGTGACACGTATACTCATGACGCTCATTGCATCATGTAGGTATACAGGTAAGTAAAGCAAAAAATCATACCAACAATCTTTCTGGCCACACAAATGCTGATTTGAGACTCATTAGTTTAGACAGTAATACTTTTACAGCAAAGTCAACTCGCGAAAATTTGTGAGTTGAAATAAAAGTTACACCCAATTTCCAAAATCCACTCCCATTTTTCAAGTACAAAAAATCATGAAATTTTAATTCTGTCAATCAAAACATAGTTAGTTAAAATGTTTGAGTTAAATATGGCTTTTCCTCTGATGACTACAATGACAAACACCACAAATGTAACAGGAAATGGGGAAATTAGGGCATCTGATAATGAACCCAGGGACGATGGTTTCTATTATTGGTTGGTCCTACATATCATCATAAAGTCAGGTCTAGAAACATTGTTTTACATCCATGATCAAACCTTTGACATCCTTCAACATCTTGATCAGTAACGTTGTGTGCTACCGACTAAGCTAGCCAAGTGGCTATATCTTTTTATTAAGTTGTATCATCTAAGATAATAACAACAATAATAATAATGAAGGCCTTAGATCTTTTATGGAAAATCAAATCTATAGAGGATTCGGGCTATGAGATATCAATCCCACGATAATTAATGTAATTTTATAAAAACAAGAAATGTAATGTGGAAACCACATTAAAGCTATATTTTCATCAAGATCTCACCATAAATGACAGAGATATCCAACATATTAAAAACTTTAAAGCAAAAATTACAAAAGGAAATAATTCATAATAAAGCAAAGTAGAGTTGTGGTTACTTTCTAATTCTGTTTATCACATGATATGTTTCATTGTGTAAAGTTTCATAAAGATCTGATAATAAATGGCAGAAATATATGGTAAAGAAAAAAACTTAAACGCAATTGTTAATGACACCGGAAATCTGACTGCACACCTGCTCAAGTTTCCCTAAACTATTAGCCAAATTTTTTCATTGAAAAATCCGGCAAAAAATGTACTGAATACAATTCTATACAATACCTTATAGCTTGATTCAGTGAATTAATTTCTTGTTTTAATATATCTGCCTCATTCTGCATCTGTGAACGTTCTGATTTTAACTTCTTACAATATTCAGCAGCTAATCAAACAATAATAATATAGTTAGTAATATAAATGATCACAGAATAATAACATTCATGTATCACAATAAAAACAAAAATTTACAAATCGGGTGCTTAGTGCAAAACGGTCGTAACTTGATTTAAAAAAAGTAAGTAACGACTGTTTTGCGAAAAGCCTGTGATTTATAACTTATTACTTTTTGGTTAGGTTTATCGCAGCAGCAACATATTAGTATAGGTCACATTATGGTGATCAGTCAACCTGCTCACCATTCCTGGAAAGGCTGTAAACCAGTTACTAGGGGCATACTTCTGTCAGTGACTGAGAACTGTCCTACATGATTTAGAATCAGTAGTAGGAGACAGAATGACTATAGAAATTATCAAATGACCAAATTGCACTAAAGTATACCCCTCCCTGCGATTGAGTTTACCACACTTAAAGCAGCAGACTTGTGTTTTAAAACATAACTTAAATAATTAATTACTGATTCTGCTTTCATCACACATCACTCAAAATTCACTAATATATTTATAATGACAGCATTGAAGTCTTCACCTTAAAGCAGATCAAGTGCTAGGCTAATTTATAATGTTGTGAGGTAAATGGCAAAATGCCAAATTTCACTAGCTTGAATCAATATTTACTGTTTTCAAATTTCAGGCTAATGAGTCAAGTCAATAAGTGAAACAAGTAAATCTGTGAGCTAATGCTCACTAGTGATACCCCCGCAAAAATCTAAAAATATGCGACAAACAGGAAGTAGATGAGCAAGGAGCATGAAATCGCTTTACACCACATGGGACTATGGGATGAAGCAATATGCAAAGTATTAGGCTGCTGCATGTTATAGTTGCTGAGAAAACTGCGACGGAAATTTTGTAACGGACGGACGGACGGATGGACGGACAAGGGTAAAACAGTATACAGTATAATAAGAGTAATAAACTTAATGCTAAATTTACTTGTAAGTTTATTCTATGTATTGTCTACTACATAACTTTTTATTGGGTATTAAGCAAAGTTAACTTGGGTTATTTTAAGGTGGCCAGTTCACCTAACCTAGCATAGCTGGACCTTTGTCGATAACCAGTACTCACCTACCTTTCCACAAAGCCAACAATATCTCCATGGAATGTAGGAAAATCAACATTATCATTGAATTTTCATGGAAAGGTATAACCAATCCGGAGTGGCCAAACCAGCAACTGCTTCGTAAAAAGATCCTGCTTGTAGCCTACAGTGCCAACAGACAGATAAAACAGAATTCAATCATCTTGTACTTACTTTTTTGTAACATAGCTGCTTTACTAACTTTAGCGTTAGGATTTTGTCGTAGGGACGGTATCAATGTATGTAACAGATCAAAACCAGACTGAAATAGATTATAAACACAATATATATAGGTATACATTTGTAGATATAATAATTGTTTTGTATTGTTATATTGTACAAATTCTATTCAACTGTCAGTGGCACATACATTAACCTCACTGATTTATTTATACTTATATATATTTATACAGGGTTTAACGCTGTGTCAACACAATTTTTTCGATCATTTTTACAGTATCCAGGGCACCTAACATAGCTTTCCTGGACCCTTGTCTATAACCAGTACTCACCTACGCTTCCACAAGGCCAGAAACTTCTCCATATACCTTATTAATGGAAGAAAATAATCATTATTGTCAAATTTTTATGAAAGGGTTTAACTGTATAACTGCCCCAGGTATAAATACAAATAACTGTTTTTATCGATTGTGTGTACAAAAGTAATGTAAAGAAAATTCAATTCAAAGGGGTAAATATTAGCGCCACTGACAGTTGAATGAAATTTAATAATAACAATACAATTTCTATAGTTTACTACAAGTCAGTACAATATTAACACAATCATTGACTTAATACTCAATAATAATAACAATTACATAACATTCAGTTGCATTCTGCTATTAAAACCACCTTGGGTAGGGTACAGCAAAATAATGATACATAAGTCCCAGGCACTTATTTTTGAGAAGGTTCCTATATTAAGACCATTTGGCTACAAAGACTCTAGATTTAGATGGTCCCATAATGGAAGTTAACTGTACAATTACATTAAGAAAAGAAAAGGACACGAAATCATATAAGCCTGAAATGAATAACACATCAAAATAATAGGCAAAGATTAAATAATTCCAGAATGAATGATTTTACATTTCATTCACATAGACTAACAGATATATAATACAATCTTATTTTCTATACAGGGTCTATAGTCACATGATCTACAGGTAAACAATTGTTAGTTTGTTATTGTTGGGTTTTTACACTGTAACAATACATTGTATAGGTCATATAACAATGTCAGTCAACCTACTCACTGTTCCTAAAAAGGCTTAACCTCTGTACTTAGCTGTTAACCAACTACTAAGCACATACTTTCGTCGGTGACTGACAACTGCCTGACATAATTAAGAATCATTGGTAGGAGGGAGAATGGCAGTAGAAATAATTTCATGACCAAGCTCCACAAATTCAAGCACTATTCACATGAGGATTTGTGGACATAGAAATTTTATAATTATTTTATGCACCATTTGTGTCTTCTCCTTTACTTGGCAGCTGCAAGAATTTGATGATAAACAAGTTTTTTTTTACATTCTGAAGACCATGTGACCATTTTTCTTAAAATTTATTTATTTGGTATAATGCCATGTCAACACAATTATGGTATTTAGGTCATTTTAAGGTAGTCAGACCTAGCTTTTCTTGACCCTTGTCAATAACCAGTACTCACCTACCCTTCCAAAAGGCCGGCAACTTCTCCATATACTTTAATAATGTTGGAAAACTGACATTATTGTCAAAATTTCATGGAAGGATATGACCGCCCACAGTGGGATTCCAACCTGTACCCCCTTCATGATACTATATTCCAGATCCATTATATATACTTTATACCATTTTATTGAATATACAGTTTATATATTATAAGTAGATATATACATGTATCAGACTCTACGCTTGAAATGTCATTATTTTAACCTTAAAAAGGTAATTTGAACCTGCTAATCTAATCTTACACAAATCTGTCTAGCTACTCTAGTTTTTCTAGCGTTTTTTGGTATAAAATAAAAACTCTAGATATTTGATAAGAACTATAAATAAATTATGCAAAACATGGCTTGTTTGTATACTTGTCCTTTTACTGGGAAAAGAGGTCAGAGATATTGTGGTACATTTTCAATAAAAACAAGTAAATCTGTGAGCTAATGCTCACTAGTGATACCCCCGCAGTGAGAAATATGACTATCATAATGTAACTTTCATTTAACGAAATCTAAAAATATGCGACAAACAGGAAGTAGATGAGCAAGGAGCATGAAATCGCTTTACACCACATGGGACTTTAGGATGAAGCAATATACAAAGTATTAGGCTGCTGCATGTTATAGTTGCTGAGAAAACTGCGACGGAAATTTTGTAACGGACGGACGGATGGACGGACGGACGGACAAGGGTAAAACAGTATACCCCCCTCTTCTTCGAAGCGGGGGTATAATAAATTTATCTGTTCAGTATGTTTGGCTCAGTTAATATGATGGTAACTTTCACTATTATTTATCTAAATATCAAACTAAACTCTAATTGTTAGTTTGTTTGTTTGCTGGGTTTAACGCCGTAGCAACACATACTTTCGTCAGTGACTGACAACTGCCCTACATAATTAAAAATCATAGGTAGGAGGGAGAATGGCGGTAGAAATAATTTCATGACCAAGCTACGAAAGTATACCCCGCCCGGGATTCAAACCCATGACCCCTTGATCAGCAGACTTGCGTGCTACCAACTGAGCTAGTCCAAAGGTTCAACTCCAAATATACATGTATATTTATTTCATTTCCGTTTTTCAATTTGATTCATGTCTCATTCCCCTTGGAATTTCAGATGGGGGAGGGGTAAAACGTTCTATGTTAAGCGGATTTGTCCAGTGGGAAAACATGAGTGATTATTTGACAGAGATATTGAATTAATGGAACAGGGTTTAAATTATGTAACACAGAGGGGTTATACACTAAAGGTGAAGGGTAACAAGGGTTAAAAACAATACATTAATACAATTTAACATGTATTTTGTGATAATTAAAATCACCAGGGAACACAGTTAATATATTTCATAACATAAGAATATGGAGATGAATTTATAATAATGATTTTCTGCAATAACACATCAACAGAATAACAACTAATGAATACACACACTAACTGATGACCATTTTAAGACATTAATCATACATATGTTTTATATTTTCAAGTGTCTATGACAATAATTTGACACTTAAGACAATAATTTCAACTGATAATGCACAATATGATACTTAATTAGGTGTGCTTTTTGTACAAGTATAAAATTTATAGTTAATTAACTTTTTTTTCTATTGTTAAAGCTTATATACTTTACGATACTAAATTAGGTGTGGTTTTTTTTTCACACAAATATTTACTTCATTTTTTCAATTTTATTCATAGGCAAGTTATAATAAAGGCAAATTATAATAAATTTATGCAAATTCAAAATAATCCACAGTGAATTAATGAAATAAGTTTGATCTTTGTTTTACTGGCTTCAAGATCAGCTCAAAGTTGTTAACATTTGAATAGGAAAAAAATACAAAACAATAAATTATACATTGTGGTATAAATCCTTTCCAAAAGACCAACACACAAATTTGCTGATATAATATGGTAAACGAGCCACACCAAGAATTATTTTGGGAAAACTAGCTTCCTCACACAAATGTCCTCGAGGGGGGAATTCATTGATATAACCTGAAGGCAATTACATAGGTTTGGTCTATGAATAATGTATGGTATGAAAACCTACCTTCTGAAGTTGGCCCGGGGTCTACAATAAAATAAAAACACTATACCAGTCTCCAGTCGTTGCTTAGCAACAAGTGACATATAACTAACAATGGAAATATGAGTGAATACTGGACTTTTTGATTAACTAAGTCATTTTATAGTGGATAGTTGAAACCATTTTTTTGGAGGGGGAGGGAGTTTAAAGCCATAATGGAAAGACTTAATCTCAAGATTTACCTGTTAACCAGTTACTAGACACATACTTCTGACAGTGACAACTGCCCTACATGATTTAGAACCAGTGATAGGAGGGAGAAAGTCATAGAAATTGTTTCAAATTCATGACCAAACTACATGAAAGTATGACCCACCCGGGAATCAGCCCTACAAACTCTGATCAGTACCCTACAAACTCTGATCAGTAGACTTGTGTGCTACCGACAGAGTTAGCCGGGTGGGACTAAAACCATGTAATTCAGTAACAATATCTTCAAGCTAGGAAGATTATTATCATTGGATCAGGTTGATATATCTTTGTTATTATAATATCACACGTGTAAACTATTTACTGCAGTTTATAAAGTAGAGGATCGTGTCCGCTTTTAATTCTTTATCTGATACACAAAACAATATGACAAATGTAGATCAGTCTATACAACTTTATATACACATAGGGCTGTTCAGCTAGGCGAGCGCTTTGTATCGATACCTAGCGATTTCCTACTGAAAGGTCTGCTACGATCGAGCAAATTGAATCGCTATCTTGTGATGTGTAGCAAGTTTTTTTTAGCTAGCCATATAATTCGGAATGCTTCTGCTTTTTCAAAATGGCTGCCCCCTGTCAGGACGTGTTTCTTTTTCAAGAATAGTGACTTATTTTTTATTTGATGGATATATTTCGTCTAGCGGTTAAATAGAATAATCATGGTGATAATTGATTAGAATATTTTTCATTTGTTATCATTCTTAACTTTTTGTTTGAGAAAGTCACCATCCTTGATGAGCTAGCTTGAAGCAAACCATTCTGTAGACCTCTTATGCTACAAAAAATCGCCTTTAAAAATTGCTAGCTAGCGACTGCTTAGAGAGTAGGCCAATAGTGTCCACAGTGGCGCTAAATTGAGACCAGTTCAGTCATGTAAGGCAGACAGTTCATCCTACTATCTTTTCTGAGATATATAATTACTAGCCGCCCAGGGCTCGAATTTAACAAAAAATTGGACATGCAAATGCGAGATGATCTTATTTCAAATAAATATCACTATTTCAAATGAAAAAATCCCTCGCATTTTTTTCTCAAAATTTTAGTAGCATACATAATTTCTATTCTTACATGCAGTATGAAAATAAAATAGTACTGTATTTAACTGTAGATAGAACAAGAGTGTTATTGTCGAATAGACCAAGAATATCAAACATTTTTAGGGTTAATTTTTTATCAATAAAAATGATCTATCTGGCGGTTTCAATGCTGATTTGAGCCTCATTAGTTTAAACAGTAATATTTTACATCGATTTCAACTTGCAAAAAATTTGTATTTTTTCACTGACAATACCTGGTCGACAACTCAGAATTTAAAATCTAAGAAGTTGCTCCAGCAGTCACTCCGGTATATCCAACATTTAGTAAGTGGGATTAGTGTTTTATAGATTTGCAAATCAATATTTCAAAAATGACCTTGTAACATGAATGGAACAAACAGAATCAAACATTAACATCAATGTTACAATTAAAGATCTAACCCCTCACCTGTTTCAACAGTCATTCTAGTTTTTACATACAGAATCAAGTACAGTAGGACTGGTGGACTCAAATCAACTGTGTCATTACAGCATGAAGTCAACAGAAGTGTGTTGATTTTAATATAAGACTTGCTAGCTATGATTTTACAAAGTATACTATAATTATACATCTACATAATTTGTCATTGAAAGATAATTTTTTATTTGATTTGTAGTTCAAAAAACATTTTTATTTGTAGTTCAGAGATCATTATTTTGTTTGTTTTCAGTTCAAAGACAATTATTTTATTTTCAGTTCAAAGAATGAGCTATCAAGTACCTAAGATTAGATATCATTTCATTGTAAACAAACGGAAAAAAACTCAGCTTAAAATCCTTGAATTTTAAACTTGATATATCAAGAAAATGTGTGCAAACATTGTATATTGTATGGCCTTGAGGCAATTTGAGAACAGGTATTTTTTCCTACAAACGTATAATATTTCACACATGAAAGAGCATGCACATGCGCATAACCACGCACAATAATGTATGAGGGACATAAAACATGCATAATATACTATGTCAACAGTCACAAAGTGCAGAGAGTATTGATTTTATATCACGTGACATTTTACTATGTCTAATCTTTAACCACAATATATACATGAAAAAACAAGTTTGTATAATATTATACTACAACACTGATTACTAGCACTGCTTGCTAATCCACTCGTCTGATCGTAATTAAGAATAGAAATTGACTCAGGACGAGTTGGCATATTTGCAGCGCTCGTCCTGCATGACCAGAGAATTTTCTAGCCAAAATAATCAAATTACAAGTTTTAAATACATAGTTGTATGGAAAACGCAACAAATAAAGCATATTTTATCACTTGCAATCTGAAAACATTGATTAGATTGCTTTTTGTTTTGAGAAATGGCTATCATATACAACAAATTACTGCTTCATACAAGTTAAAAATTAATTGTATTTTCTTTAGTGAAGTATAGGGCAAGTTCAAATTGCTGCAGGACAAGGGAAAATTCCAAGCTGCTCATCCTGCAGGACGAGTTGCTTCCAAAACAATTGTCGAGCCCTGACTAGTCACTTGGATATCATCACAACATCAAATATGCCCTGCCGGTTAGGTTAGCTCAGTCATTAACATGTAAGTCTACTGATGAAAGGATTTGTGGGTTGTTTGATTTTCAGACAGGGCAAACTTCCCTTGAGTCTGGGTTATGAAATAATTTTTTGTATGGCCAGTCTTCCTCCTAACACTTAATCTAAATCATACAGGGCAGTTGTCAGTCACTGACAAAAGTATGCGCTTAGCAACTGGTTAACAGCTAAATCCAGAGATTTAGCCTTTCAATTAAGTGTGGGTACGTTCTGAGATATTACCTATACAAAAATAAAAAGATTATCATGTAGGGATGGAACTAACTACAGCAACATTGATTTCCCTTTCAGAAAACTGCCTGGCTGCACATAGTAAAGACTGTCATATACCACAGTCTGACAGAATTTCAAAATACGGTCACGCATGACTGAGACTCTTAAAATACAGAACCAAAATTTCAACAGGGGTTCAATAAAATGCCAATACAAATGCCAGTAATAGTGTCCACCCACCCTATATGGTATCATTATTAATTTTCATGACCAAACTTCACATAAGTATGCTCAGTACGAGAATCAAACCTACAACTCCTCAATCAGTAGACATGCATGCTACCAACTGCTAGCCACCTAAAGTTATAGTCAAGCATAACTGTCTTAATGATGTGACAAATAATATTATATTTAAGGAATTAATTCATAGAAACTGACTTTCATCGAAAAATAAATGTCACTTTTGGTGATAGCTAATTTGCATAAAGGCCGAAGGCAGAATAATAAAAGAAATCTATACAGGAATCAAGGGTACAACGTAAATTAAGGTAAATTACATAATAACTGTGTACAGTATCTGGTTCACTTTGTTATAAAAAATAGTTGATATGCATTAAAGCCATAGTAAATGTCTAGACATTTTTTACACTATATTACAGGGGCAGATCCAGAATTTATGCCCAGGGGGGTCTGGAAAAAAAAGAAAATCACAGTATCTTAGTGGTGAAGGGAGGGTTTGAAATGGGTGTAACACCAGGTTATTTTACAGCATCCAGCAAACCTAACCTAGCTTTCCTGGACCCTTGTCTATAACCAGTATTCACCTACCCTTCCACGATGCCAGTAAGGGGGTACAATGCCAGTACCCCCCTTCAAGACACTAGATTCGAAATTTAGACATGCCACCCACTGCCCTACTGACCGGGGTTCAGCTATCTAATGGATAATATCTCTTTGATTGCTATAGTGTTTAGAATCAATAACGATAAACTTTTAACATTTTTATAAATCATTTAACACAAGAATATTTAATAATGTATTTGCTCTGCTTTTTCCTTGAACAAACAGTACATGAAGATAATATTTCATGTTCAGAGAAAACACTGTTTTAAATTTTTGTAATACATCAGAGATTTTATGTTTTTGTTACTTGTTTTGTGTCCATTACTACGGGTAACAACATTGTTTGATGCTCAGAACAATTACAGGGGGTTAAACTACAGTCTAAATATTCCAATTTCTAAAGCAAATGTTTAAATCTATAGAGCCAAGTTTTACAAATGTAATGATGATCATAACTAGATTATTTCATCAACCCTAAACCTGCAAGATATTGATTGTTATAGATTGTCACAAAGTATTGTGAGTCGTCAACTAAGTAAGATCAGTGATTCAGTTATAGGATCCCCGCTTAGGGATTTAAAGGTCCCGAGTTCAAACCCAACAGCTATCATCTGGGGTCTGCAGACTTTACATTGAAAATAGTATATAAACACTTGTTGTCAATATTCATGTTGGTTGTGATAATTTATTTAACAAAACTCGCGATTAGGATTCATTCAAATCAACCTGTTAGGTCTACAGCACCAAAAAGGTGCACAAGTTTGGACACAATCCATTTACTACAGTCACAGGAGTAGTTGATCGTATTTATTTCACTCTGGTTGTACAATATACTGTCTATCATTTTAAAACATATCATTAATTCCCATGTGTATAACTCCATTGGACTGTCTATCATTTTAAAACATCATTAATTCCTATGTGTATAACTCCATTGGACAGTCTATCATTTTAAAACATATCATTAATTCCCATGTGTATAACTCCATTGGACAGTCTATCATTTTAAAACATATCATTAATTCCCATGTGTATAACTCCATTGGACAGTCTATCATTTTAAAACATATCATTATTTCCCATGTGTACAACTCCATTGGACAGTCTATCATTTTAAAACATATCATTATTTCCTATGTGTATAACTCCATTGGACAGTCTATCATTTTAAAACATATCATTATTTCCCATGTGTATAACTCCATTGGACAGTCTATCATTTTAAAACATATCATTAATTCCCATGTGTATAACTCCATTGGACAGTCTATCATTTTAAAACATATCATTAATTCCCATGTGTATAACTCCATTGGACAGTCTATCATTTTAAAACATATCATTATTTCCTATATGTATAACTCCATTGGACAGTCTATCATTATAAAACATATCATTATTTCCTAAGTGTATAACTCCATTGGACAGTCTATCATTTTAAAACATATCATTATTTCCCATGTGTATAACTCCATTGGACAGTCTATCATTTTAAAACATATCATTAATTCCCATGTGTATAACTCCATTGGACAGTCTATCATTTTAAAACATATCATTATTTCCCATGTGTATAACTCCATTGGACAGTCTATCATTATAAAACATATCATTATTTCCTAAGTGTATAACTCACCTTGATGTTATTTCTACGTTTTTTCTCAGCAGACAAATGTATGGCTGTAGGATCATCCTCTTTTATATCAGCGTGATAATCTAAGTCCGGTGATTTCTAAAATATATCATATATTTATAACATGTAACAATAATCAACACATTGTTATTGTCGAGTCAAAACCTTGTAACTTTAATTAAAAAAAAGTTAAGTTATGAGGTTTTGGCTAGACAACAATGATGTTATGGTCAACATGGTGGCAAGGATTTTAAAAGAACAATGGTCCAGTGGTAGGACACACACTTAGGGATCATGAGGGCCACTAGGGGCACTGCTAATTTTCTTAAGCAAGAAATCTACCTATAGTTGTTCCATGAGGTGTAAAAAGGTACTGTAAGAGATTCACCTACATGAAGGTTATTTCAATGATCAGGGGTAATTGCACAATATTGTAAATCCAACTGTACATTTATGTGGAAGCAGACTTTAAACCACACTTTAAACTTAACCAGATATGGAGGTTTATTATTCTGTGGCGCTTTTCACAAAAATTCTTACAAAAAGCTTATCATTAGAAAGAACAAGTAAATCTGTGAGCTAATGCTCACTAGTGATACCCCCGCAGTGAGAAATATGACTACCATAATGTAACTTTCATTTAACGAAATCTAAAAATATGCGACAAACAGGAAGTAGATGAGCAAGGAGCATGAAATCGCTTTACACCACATGGGACTATGGGATGAAGCAATATGCAAAGTATTAGGCTGCTGCATGTTATAGTTGCTAAGAAAACTGCGACGGAAATTTTGTAAGGGACGGACGCACGCATGCACGGACAAGGGTAAAACAGTACACCCCCTCTTCTTCGAAGCGGGGGTATAAAAAGGTCCCTATATTTAGACCATTCCACAATAAGACCATTGATTTTGATAGTCCTACTAGTGGAACAGTTCAAGTATAAAAGTGAAGGTTATACTTACAACAGATAGAAATGAGTCATCAAATGATAATGATGTATTAGAAGAGTTCACTGATACAGGACTTGATGTACCAGGACTATTATAGGTCATAGAACTTGAGGAACATGTATCATGCTTTATAGGACTTACAACCATACTGTTAGAATTGGATGTCACTGAAAATATACACATTATATATCATAGCACTATTACATAAACATATATACAGGGCTCAAATTTAAGCTCAGGTACTCGCAAAATGCGAGTGTATTTTGAAAATTGTGAGTAACTTTTATTTTAACTTGCAAATTTTGCCAGTTGAACTAACCGCAAAAGTATTACTTTCTAAACTAATGATCTTCAAATCAGCATTGGAACGAAAAAAAAAATTTGATAGACATCAAAAGCTAAAATATTTTACATATCAAAAATTCACTGTATGATAGTTTGGTTACAACTATGTCCGTTGTGGTAGATCTATTAATAGATGGTGTATTTAACCCAAATATGTGACACGTTCTTGAAATGAGTTGAGAGAATGCAATAGATTAAAAAAAATTTGGATAAAACTGCTTTTTTTTTTATTTTGCGAGTTGAAATATAATCAACTCGCAAAGTTGAATTGATTGTTAAATTTGAGCCCTGCATATATATAAAGGGTAGGCCAAATGGTTCAACGTTGGACTGGTTATGATTAAATAGCAAGCTCCACATTGGTTGGAATCCCATCCAAAACCTACCTACCTTGTTGTTTCCTCATCCTACAAGCTCAGTACAGGGGGACCAGGATTCGGACTGGAAAGTAATCTAAGTTGTAAGAACTTGTTTTTTAACCAAGGTGAGAATTGAAACAGCAATCCTATTAGGACACTACATTTGAAATTTCTGCGCCACAAACACTGGTGATAAATAATTAGGTTATAATATATCATTGACAACTTTTCCACATAAGTTAATAATGGAGGAAATCAACATTACTGAGGAATTTTCAATATTTTTTTTTTCTAACGTCATATTCAACACATATATAGGTCATATACATGAAGGCCAGCTCTTCCCTCTATAGGTTTCCTAGACACTTTTCTATCACCAGTACTAACTTACTCTAACATGAGGCTGACAACTCGTGTAACCTACCGTGACCCGGCTTGAATCCGAAATCTCTGGATTCGGAGTCAGACATGCTAACCACTATGCCATGGCCAATTTTCATTAAAGGGCATAGTCTGAGAGAGTTATCATCGCTTCAGGGCACTAGATGTTCTTCATGTAGCCTAGCTGCTTACTGTGCCACTGTCCTAGTTATACTTGTAATTATAAACATAAGTCACTTCATTTATGTAATGTATCAACATACCTTGTCTACTAACAGTTTGAAATACTTCTTTAACAGATATATGACTTGGACTAAGAGCATGACTCGCAGCAGCAATCAATACACTGGCAGGAAAATCTGCAATCTGAAATATAGTTAGAATATATATACAATACAGTCAAGTACACTGGCAGGAAAATCTGCAATCTGAAATATAGTTACAAATTATTAGTAACATTATTAGGACTGTCAGGTTCACCAAAAACTGAAATTGGTTAATTGAATGGTTGTAATTCATTAGAATAGGTTCATTGACAGACAATTTTAATCATTTGTACAGTGATTTCTTTATGTCCAAATTAAATGATTTTTTTTTAGGTCATATATACGACGACCAGCTCTTCCTACTATAGGTTTCCTGGACACTTTTCTATCACCAGTACTAACTTACCCCATCACGAGGCCGACAACTCATGTATAGGGTATGACCTACCGCGACCTGGTTCGAACCCGCAATCTCCGGATTTGAAGTCAGACATGCTAACCACTACGCCATGGCCGTGGCTACAAAATCAAATGAAAATTAAATGATAATGAACTGATTTGTGTACAAAAATGTTATATAACAGAGATTTGTAATGCACATTAATTCCATTAATTTTCCATGATTTTTCAATGACTATATTATACAACAGAAACACATACAGAACCTAAAACGAGTACATTTATATTTTTGATTACTCATAGACTTCTTTATACTGCAGCTGATGATTATTACTGTATGTAAAATTCTTATTTTCGTACCCAGACACAATTTGTACCTAACATTTAAAGTAGTGATATTTGTTTGAATTGATGTTTTTCATTATTTTCCATGACTTTCTCATGATAAATTCCCTAAAATAAAAATTCCATGATTTTTCTAGAAAAATCTCATTTTCCATGATTTTTCCAGTTTGTACAAACCCTATACTTAATACAAGAAACATTTTATGTAGTATCAAAAACTATAATTTTTAAGTGAAAAATTGACTTGACTAACTTTAGAAAATAAATAGAATCAGCAAAAACTTGTCTTTGACTGATGAAGGTCATTAAATTTGACCCTTAAATAATATGCACCGCCCGGGAATCGAACCCACTACCCCTCGATCAGTAGACTTGCGTGCTACCAACTGAGCTAGCCGGCGGCTAACATAATAATGTATACTTACAGAGATGGGTAAGGATGATGCTGGTTGACTAGGTGATATGTTCTGTGTACGATTTGATTGTTGTAATTGAGATAATAGATTCCCTTGTGATTCATCTTTAACATTAATGATGGCCCCTGGATATGTCCCTAAAAATAGAAAACATACATACTTTATATAGATATAAACATATTGATGATTTGACACTAATGAGTATCACTAAATATATTAATTATTTCAAGCCACTATACAAATGTATATTCTTTTTTTACACTGGGTTTAACACCAAGTCATAACACCAACATAACTTATATCATTTAACGTTGTCCAGCTCCCCTTAAACCTTGCTTTCCAGGACCCTTGTCTATACCCAGTACACACCCATCCACAAAGCCAGAAATTTCTCCATATACTTTATTAATAGAGGAAAATTGACCTTATTGTCAAATTTTCATTGAAAGGTATAACCTCCCAGGTGGTATTCGAACCCCTACCTGCCTTCGGAACAAGAGATTAAAATCCCAACACATAATCAACTGCACTATAGACCCAGGTTTTAGGGTTTCATAATCTGAAAAAAATCATTATCGATTATCGGAAATAATTGGACAACCCTTTTTGATCAATCATTGATTATATAATGGAAACACATGCTCAGGGTTTTTTAATCAGGATTTCCGGAAAAAATATGACAATAATTATGTTGCAATGGTTAAATATTAAATCATGCATAATCAACCTATAATTAGTGGTTTAGTGGCTGTTTATGTTTAATAATAAAATCATATTTCAGACATTTTCAATACCCAAACAGTATGAAAAAAAATGGGGCTAAATATAGTCCAATAATAGTGATTTTCATGTCGCCGACCAAAAATATCAACACCGATCTCAATGATTTACAATAACAAAGTAGTAGTAAAAATGTACCCATCATGGTTTCAGAAGAGTTTTATTCTCATGAAATGTTTTTTCTTTAGAAATGTTAATTAATTAAAACTAGAATGTCTCATTGTCAATAAAATGAATCACCGCCGGGGACCAGGAAATCGCGGGTTTATTGGTTTACCGGTTTTCGGACCGATTTTTTCATTTTGGACCAACTGAGATTTCAAAATCCTGAAAAAAATTGGTCCGCGAAAAACTCGCAAAATTTGACCTCAAACCTTTAATATCCATAATTTTCAAGAAAACATAGTGATAAAAAATTATCACACACGATCAGTTGCATAAACCCACTGTTTATTGATGTAATATCCTGCTTTATTGTCCACAGATTACATCAAGGACCCTGTATATGTATCCATAGTTATAGGTATCATCAGGGGTTACTTCTGATATGTTAACTGTCATAAAAACTGTCAAGTTATTAAAATATAACATGTATTAGAGACACAATACACAAGTCAAACAACTCAGCATGCTCAGTTTAAGTTCGCCCAATAACCCTTTTCTTAAAAAGGAGGTGGGTCCTGGTCCCTTTTTAATTAGCTTAATTACATATTTTTGAGGAAGTTTTTGTCACAATACTCAGAATTCAACAGATTAGATTCAAAGCTATTGTTTTCGGTATTGACATAAAATTCTACTTTCAGTTTCGGTCTACTTTCACTTTAAAATGTACTCTCCAATTCATCGGTTCGAAAGATTAGTGCTCACTTTCTTCCTCTGCTAAAATACTACGTACAAACTGATATTTCTATTTTTAGATAGAGACACATAAACATTAAATCGCATGCATGACTGTCACGTGGTTTTTAAAAATAAATGCAAAAATTTCTCACGCCTGTAATTTCAAAATGTCGAAATGCAAAGATGTTGGACAGTTTTGCATTAGATAATGGAAAATTAACAAAAATAAAAGTAAATATTGATCTTTTTAAACGTGTATCTTTGATCTTTTAACTGTAAACATAGAGCAACTAATTGAACTTAAATACAAAGTTTAACCACGCTATATATGACGTCATACGAGGTTGCATTCGCCACTAGTATGATCATACCATATAAGGCGTTGTTTACCCGTTCAACCAATGAAAATGCATATAAAGTTTTTCAGCTAAATTGGAATTTGGTAAACTTTCATTGGTCGTTCAAAGGTTCATAGTAAAGGTCAATATCATAAATCGACACCTTTTAAGGCAGCGGGTGAATGTAATGTATTCAATAAGCTGCGAGGGGAGCGTATTTAAAATGTTGATGAAATATATTTGAAAAGTTGCTTTTTTTCAGTTTAATACTAGTCATTTGAAATAATTGAAAACACATCTGTAACAGTTTAATACTGCATATACATATTTCTACATATTTTCAAGATAGGCGTAGCCACAAGTGAAAATATCCTTTTCTAGGCTAATAAATCATAATAAATATATTTTACTAAAATTGACAAAAAATCTATTTCTTTTAGGTTTATTCTGCATTCTGTTTAGATATTTTACAAAAATGTAATGTAACATCATAAACCATGCCATTTATCCTCTGAAATGTAATTTTGAGTTTATAATTTTACTATATCTCTATTTCAAAATCTAATATTTTCAATGTTAAAGTTTCATAGAATAACACCATATTTTACAGTATTAAAGCAAGGAAGAAAATTTTCTACTAATATGCACATATGTAGTATTTTATACACATGAAATACATGGCTCATAGTTAGGGCTGCTGTGAGTATATGCATACTCGGATATTTGCGATCCCGACCAGAAAATCGAGTACGAATATTCGTCAAGTACAAAATCGTCGGATCACAATCTATTTTTAGGAAAACATATAGAGCATTTTCAGCTTAATTTAGTACCGATTTAGAGGCACAAAACTTCATGCTTTCCTTCTTTATTAACATATTCATTCATTGATTAAGTAGGGACCGAATTATCTTGTGTCAAAATTTTGATTGATACACATTTAAATAAAAATGTTATCACTGAAAATGCCTATAAAACGTAAGGTAATAAGAATGTTTCCATATAATAAAATGTTTCCGTAATTCATTATTTTTGTTATTACATGAATTCCTGTATGCTTCTCCATTATTAGTGAATCGCTACACATGAATCGTGGTTCGGATCGCCACTATAGCTCAACAATCCACAACCCTACTCATAGTCTCTCACTTATGGCACCAATGTAATAGGTGGAGGTATAAATTAAGTTTAAGCCATTAAGTTCTACCCCATCCCCTGCTTGAAAACTTTACAAACATAGCTAATAGGGCAAATGAATAAAACACAAATAGCTGGATAGCGGAAAACAGTCGTAACTCAAAATAAGAAAAGTGAGTTACAACCATTTTGCACTAAACTCGCGTAATACTTTAAACATAAACATATGTTAAACATACAGCTGGCTGGCTGATACACATATACACATGTACAAGTTGTACTACTAGTATTCTAAATTACTTGCAATTGAACATTTATGTACTTGATCATGAGTTGTATACTGTAACACTAACCCACATTTTTTGTACTACTTGTACCATGTATACAGTTATTGAACTCGTTAACTACTATTTTTATCAAAATTTACTGTTTGATGTACAGTCTCGTGTTCACCATTTTCTGGTTTTGTTTAAACAAAGGAGTAGGTGCGTTTACCCCCAAATTTGGCCCTGTTGCCAAAGTGGTTCAAATTATGTCATATGATAGGGAAATGAATAAGTTACCCAGAATTAACATTTTTAAGTGAATTCTGTGAAGTCTGTTACCATGGCAACGGAACAAAATAAATGGCTTAATTTGAAAATATTGATATCCCTTCAAACTGACTTTCAAAATTGATAGTTTTATAGTCACATATTGTCACATGAGGGAAGCACTTTCTTTTTGAGTTGTTAATATTTGGTTGCCATGGTAACCAATTTCAAAAATTGAAAATCTTTTATTTTTTGAAAAACAAGTCTTTTTGCAATTCTAAAGAAACCTTATTCAAACATTATGTTGGTGTAATTATATGAAATTAACAACACAACACTCTGACCTCATTTATTGCATTATTTATTACCATGGAAACAAAATAAATGTATTCTATACTAAGAAATAACATGTTCAGAATAGAATGTTATACTCTCGCTAAGAATGTAAAGTTTGAAGTTGACGTTTAGATTTTAAATGCATATAAATGTTCTTAATGTTCTGGTTATCTCATTTATAATTGAGTAAACTTAATTTAAGAAATACATTTTAGTCGATAGGTTCTCGTTGCCATGGAAACTTTATCACTTTTACTAAAATTATAATATTCAAAGATATATAGTTTTTAAATGATTTTGATTCTAAATTTTATCACATTTATCACTTAATTGAATTGAAACAGCAAAAATAATACATTAGCACTGACTTAGTTACTCGTTGCTATGGTCGTTTCTAAGACAACAATTATCCCAGTTTTTGAGCATTACAAAAATGTTACCTAAATCTGTCAGAGAAGATGTATCATGCAAATAGGCCAAAATAAAAAAAAACAGTATTGAAGTAAAAAGTGCTTAATTATTATATAGTATCAGTATGCAGACTTTACATCACATTATTTATATTGTTTATGAGTGGTTGCCATGAAAACATCATTAGTAAATATAGTTCTAAAATGAGATTTAGTCATTGCTACGATACTGCATAAGCTAAATTAATGAAATTTGGCCTGCAAGATGTGCACAGTATTAAGACCACAATCAAATGCTATTCTTCTCTATTGAAAGCTGTGGTTGCTATGGTAACAGAAAATGAAAATATAATAATTTGAAATGCAACTTTCAAGATTATGAAACCTAATTTTTCACCAATTATTTCATAGAAATTAAAAAGATCAGATCAAAATTAAATTAAATTTGTATTAATTTCTCAGTTAAAAATGTTCAAAATGTGCAAAAAGAGTAAATCAAATCCTAAGAGGATAACAAGATACAATAGAG
This sequence comes from Mactra quadrangularis, assembly GCA_025267735.1. Taxonomy (NCBI): domain Eukaryota; kingdom Metazoa; phylum Mollusca; class Bivalvia; order Venerida; family Mactridae; genus Mactra; species Mactra quadrangularis. The sequence continues at coordinate 9,875,311 of CM046305.1, forward strand.
TTCAGGTCAGGAAAACTGCATAAGAGATTTTCAATAGGGATGTAACGTAAGGTTCACTCTTATTAATAGTATAACAAGGTTTTAAAAAAATCTACAAATTGCATTGCATTTTGTGATAATTGGATGGCATAATATGAACATGTTGAAATAAAGTAAAAATCATATAAAAAGATATACAGTGATTCCTTTACTTTTTCTTAGTTAAGACAGTTATGTCATCATCATATTAAAGCAGATTCAGCATTTGATACAATAAATGGTCTAGGTAGTAGTGAATAGAATCCAACAGTGATTTCATTTTAATTGTTGAAAAGAAATGTGAATACAGAATCACTTAGCTCACATTGTGCTCAACAATGATACAATATGTACAAAAAGTTACATCATCATTAAGAGTCCTCACATAAATGTTATCTTTTATGAAACTCCTGAATGAACCCAGTACTGTTAGACAATCTATAATGTCATTCCTTGTACAGAGCAAAAAAAGCATAGTACTTTTCACACCAATGTTGTACAAAATAGCAAGTGAAAATGATTTTCACTTTTTACCATGTGAAATGAAAAAAAATCAAACAATTGCAGGATGTCCATGCAAGATATTACATTTTTCAGGAGGCAATTATCAAGCTGCAGTCATATGTTAAGACATATTACTTCATATGACTTTTTATGAGAGCCCAGATAGTCTTTTATATTTGATCATTTGCAACATACAGTTAATCATATAGCTTTAAACATGTATAAGTGTGAAACAAAGAAGGTCTATTATTGAAATTGTCCAAATCAGGGATTACAAATAGTGAAATGCAAACACAAAAGGATTGAATATGAAGTATTCCTTGATATTAAAGTAATTTTAAAACTGTACATCATGACTTACAAAACATTACAAAATTCTTCCATATTTTTACTCCTAACCATGGAAGTCAGATTTGTATCTAAATCATGACTACATAACAAAATTAGTGTATAAATTCTCACTGAGTAAATACCAGATTTGATCATTTGTGTAGGGTTTTTGACAAAATTGTTTGACTCATTTGTTTTGCTCAAGGAAAAGCAACTATTTTCATTCCACTACTATTTGGCAGTTTTTGTATTTGATAAAGTTACAACTAACTACTACATTTTAAAAGCATTTGGTACAAGTAGGTGAAATCAGATTACAAGAAAATTGTCATTCACCATGGCTTCAAATAAAAGCTATTCATTGCAGCATATTTGCAGACTAGCAGGGCTGTACATGAAGTCTATATTTAGAGTTTTTATTTTGGTATATTCATAAGCAACTTTTCTTCCTATTGAATATTTATTTTTGCATCCTACATCAATTTGGTATAAGCAAGTTCTGGAAAATTGTCCCAGGCAGTTGTTTATGAGAATGAGCCCTGCTGAATTTACAACATCAAATGTAATGTACAACTTACAACTGGGCTATAATAAGTAGATTGCTAACAAGTTTAGCAACATGAAGCATATATTGACAATTTGTCATGTTTATGTGGTGTATTTACAAATGTATGGTCTAACAATCCTCTAACTAACTGCATGTACTGTAAATGTTATAGTTTAGAAATTAAGGCAATCAATTTTATAATTACATGTATGTCAAACCCAAGCATTGCTTATGACTTGTATATGTATATCTATATACATGTGTGAAAGAACAGCAACAATTGGTTTCAATGCCAAGATATACCAATATTACAGCTATAATGAAAATTGTGTGAAAATTTTAAAAGTATCTAAATCTGTACCTAGATATGTACCTGATTTCAGGGAGTTATATCTCTGCTGATTTGAAACCGAAAGTAGAAGTTGAATTCTGATCCAGTAACATATAGAATGCAAAATCACCACATCCATTTGTTCAATTGTTCTATGATGATGTGACAAACACCATTTACTTTATATACAGAGAGACTAGTCAATCATACAGCCAATCTGCATAACGTAAAATAGACAGTGTAATCATAATTTCATGTTGATCGAAGTTCAAAGACGCCGTGCATTGGACATGTGTATTGACATCATTCACTCCTTTATTGTCAGCTTTATGACGTAATCCACAGATTAAAATAAACTTTTGACATAAGATAGCTAGTCCATAAAATCTCCGATTCCAGTATCCTCCATTTACTTCGTATTTTATCCAAAAAAAAAAAGTTAAGCAATTTTACTTTGTTGACATATTCATGGAGGCTGCCATATTGGTTCATGCATTCAGGTTAATGAGCTATTTTTAGCCCAAGATATCTTAATGAATTATATGCTGATAACTTGTGAATTCCCCTTATAGTCGTGAATGTGAATACTAGACACATAGAAAACTTATGTCTAAAATTTTTGTTCTAATTTGTGGCTCATAAACACACAAATTTAGTTAAAAACCGTTGTTAAGGACGCCAATACAAACAAGTCGAAGTTGCGTCCCTTGGATTTCTGTAGACTATTTTTAAAGACTTTTTTTTAAAATTGAATATGAGTGCAAAAAGACGAAGATTTTATATTTTGCTCAGCTTTTTAATATGATGAAATACACATTTCCTGAAAATTTCATATCTTCGCAATGCTGCACTCGTATTGAAAATTACAGAAGAAGAGGTCAAAATAAGTCAAAATTGGCGAAATTCGCTGTACCTGACCCTATTCAAGGGCCCCATGAGCAGTCAAAATAGACTTGAATGGACACATATTTTACATTTTCTTAAAGTTAAAAGATAGATCTATTTGTTTGAGAAATATTATGGCCGAAATCGTACATTTAAAAATCGGCGATTTTACAGGGCCGAATCGCACCTACTCCTTTCACAACCTTTCAAAACGGAAACCCCTTGACTGGTCCAAACCATATTTTAAACCCCCTCTTCAAAAGAAACCATGGGGGTGGGGTCCAAAGAGTCCACAATATATTGTAAACCTCTCTTTAGAGAGAGGGGGGGAGGGTCTATATCATCAGCTTTCCTCCATTTAATATGTATATTGAGAAAAATGCCAGCCTTGTGGAAGGGTTAGTAAGCACTGGTTACAGACAAGGGTCCAGGAAGTTAGGTTAGGTGCACAGACCACTGTAAAATAACCCTAATTAGGTTGACACAGTGTTAAACCACAGTATACAGTATGATTCTACATGTATACATGTGAACATTGTTCAACTATCATGCATGATATGAGTGACTAGACAGGTAGAAATGTAGAAATGTAAAGGTATATATGATCAATTATAATATTGCACTGAGAAGCTAGTCTCATATTCAATATATATTTATTTATATCAGAAAATGGTGCCTTTCCTATCAGTCTTCTTGACAAACTATCATCAGCATTGGACAATTATCCAGCAAAATGGACTTTTTACAGGACCAAAATTAATGAAGGTTTACCAGACCAATAAGTCTAAATTATATGTTAAAATATCCTGTCCACTTTAACGATTTTAAATTACATGTATAAATTCTAAAATAAATTAACAATATAACAACAGACAATGAATTTTTTATCTAATTAGGATAATTGTGGCAGTAAAATGATGGTAGACGATTAAACCGCTCGTTTTAAAAAAGTCACTGGATGGACGGCGATTTTGGTGGACTTAGTCCACGGTCCACTGGCTAAATGCGAATACTAACTCTTATCTTCAATACAACAGAGTAATAACTATTCTTAGATGAGTGTTTCATTTTTTTTCACAAAATACAGATTGAATTAATTATTTTCATTTTATTTGTTTCATTTAATTGGGTTTAACATCGTATTCAACACATATTTAGATCATATATACGACGGCCAGCTATTCCTACTATCAGTTTCCTGGACTCTTTTCTATCACCAGTACTAACTTACCCTTCCAGAGGCCTACAACTCATGTATAGGGTATGCCCTACCATGACCGGTCAGATTTGAAGTCAGACATGCTAACCACTACGCCACGGCTGTGGCTCAGATTGAATTAATGCAACAATAACAGAACAATGAGTTAGTCAGAGAGTAATGTTTACTTACAATCGCCATATTTAGAGAAAAAATGAGCTAATTGTTGATCAAGAGCACTTTCCATGATGAATCAGCACAATCGTTTATCACAATATTAAATCTGACACTTTACTAACAGAATTTAGTATAGAATACAATAACTAGCACTCATTCAAACTCATATGACCTAATATCAAGTAAGAAGAAAAAATAAGAATCTTAATACATTTAAAACCACTGTCAATATTCAACACACTCTTAGAGCAACCATTAAACCATTCAAAACTGCAAGAAAATGACAATTCTTAACTCTGGACCAGAAACATTCAGAAATGATTCAAGATTGCAACAGCATAAGTAAAATATAGAGTAGAATAATGTCACACGGAGTGCATGTTTACAAATATCATGCAATATCATGTAGAAAGGTCATGTATTACAATATATATAGGATACTTCACTATGTCAGTATGTCAGATTATGAGGGTGAAGGTCATTTTGTTTCACAGTATTAGCACACCTGAATCATTCAGCTAACATACTTGTAAATATAAACACTCATGCTAACCTTCATGAAGCACTCATGAATTTACGGCAGTTCTATTGGAAACAATGGAGGAAGCATTTCTCTAAGTTAGGGGAGAGGCTAGTATCATTGTGTTGGATAAAAATTAATGTAGCAAATTGCCATTGTGGTTAAATTAATTTAAATTAAATTATTTGATATCACTATTACTGTAAACATTATTTACCAGGTTGAGGAGGGGCTGTTAGTCCTTTGTGCCCCTTTTTTCTACAGGCCAGTGTTATAGAGAAAACAGATTCTTGGATCAAAAACAGGTAGAACACAGGATAAAAGAACTGATGCACTTTATTTCATCATATATAAACTCATTGTCAAAGGTCATCAGAAATAGTATCATCCTGTTATCAGGAGATTTAATAATAGATTGACTGTTATGTTGATAAATATAGCCAGACAGATAAAAACAGGTTATTTAAGTACACAATGCAACTGTAATTATTTTTTTAATGTTGAATTCAACACATATTTAGGTCAAATATATGACGGCCAGCTCTTCCTACTTTATGTTTCCTGGACACTTTATCTATATCCAGTACTAACTTAATCTACCATGAGGCCGACATCTTATGTATAGGGTATGACCTACCGCGACTGGGCTCGAAACCCGTGATCTCCAGATTCTAAGTCAGACATGCTAACCACTATGCCTCGGCCGCCGCTAATGCAACCATAAACATGGATGGTTTCATTAAAAATTAATAATTAGGGGGGATATAACATTGTAACAGTTTTTCTTGAAATGTCACCACATACAATTTATAATGTAAAAATGCATTCAGACCACCTCCCCAATAATACTGGGTTTTTCCTACATATGCAATGCCAAGCATGTAACTCTAATGCAAAAAAAGTTCTTGTCGTTAACAGGTAAGGCTTTGTAATACATTTCTTTTGCTAAATAATTGACCATGTATCATTCAGTGGATATTGAATCATTGAATCGTGCAATTCAATTTTATGGACTGTTAAACAAAACATTTATCACTACAGGTTAACATTGAGTCAACACAATTATGGTGATTTTATGGCTACCAGTACACCTAACCTATCTTTTCTAGACATTTGTCTACAACTAGTACTCACCTACCTTTCAACAACAAAGCAGGCAACTTCCCAATATACCTTATTAACGGAGGAAAACTCACGTTATTCAAGGAAGAGTTTAACAGCCCAGATAGGTTTCGAACATGTACCCCCTCTGGCAATCTGATTAAAACCTGATCTAAAATTTCCGCTCGTCTACTCGCTAATTTAGATCTGGCCTTTTTCAAACAAAGGTCACGTTCAGGTGACCTTTTCTCGTCATAATATTCATGACCAAATTGTTATGATACGTAACTTGTTTACATCGTCTATGTCACGCAATTTGAAATGAGCCTTGGTCTAAAACCTTGGTCTAAAAATAGAAAATTACGAATCAAAATGTGATTAATAGTGTTTTCGTCTAGATGAAAGCTACGCATTAATTGGTCGACACAAAGTTCATCTCAACGTGACCTTCCACGGAGACAGTAGAGATCATGTACGACAATACTCTACAGGATATCTGTTTACGGAGATTGCCCCTCTGGAAACTATATTTGAAGTTCAGTAGCCCTACTAATTGTACTACAGGCCTAGGTGACAAGGCTATAATTTAAATTTTAGACCTAATCAACAAACAGTAGTAGTGCATCCCCTCCCCATTATACACATCATGGGGTTCCCCTGGCTAGCTCAGTCAGTAGCACACAAGTCTACCAATTAATAGCTCAAGGGTTCAAATTTGAGGTGGTCATACTTTCGCAGTTTGGTCATGAAATGTTTTTTACAGCCATTCTCCCTCCTACCACTGACTCTAAATCATGTAGGGCAGTTGTCAGTCACTGACAGAAGAATGTACCTAATAACTGGTTAACAGCTAAATCCAGATTTAGTCTTTATCAGTACATCAGTGAAAGAGGGTTATAATTAATGTGAACATTAATGGACTTCCCAAAATATATAAATATCTATCTTCCTTGTAACAGTACACATAGATAGTGAGTAATTTATGAAGGTTTAATAACTGGTATACTCTAAGTAGGTTAGTGATGTAAAGACCACATATCAGTACACTAGATCAACAGTAATAAATCTACTGCAGCTTCTTCTGTACTGTATTTGTGCTGTATTTGTATTATGCTGTATTTGTATTGTATTTGTATGGTATTTGTATTGTTATTTGTACTGTGTTTGAACTGTATATGTATTGTATTTGCATTGTATTTGTATTGTTTTTGTACTGTATTTGTACTGTGTTTGAACTGTATCTGTATTGTATTTGCATTGTATTTGTATTGTTTTTGTACTGTATTTGTACTGTGTTTGAACTGTATCTGTATTGTTTTTGTATGGTTTTTGTACTGTATTTGTATTGTATTTGTACTGTAAATGAGCTGTATTTGAACCATGTTTGTATTGTATTTGTGCTGTATTTGTACTGTACTGCACTTGAACTGTATTTATATTGTTTTGTACTGTATTTGTATTGTTTTTGTACTGTGTTTGTATTGTTTTGTACTGTATTTGTATTGTTTTTGTACTGTATTTGTATTGTTTTTGTACTGTATTTGTACTGTACTTGTGCTGTATTTGTATTGTGCTGTAATAGTACTGTAGTTGTACTGTATTTGTAATGTATTTGTATGGTATTTGTAATGTATTTGTGTTATATTTATACTGTATTTGTATTGTACTGTATTGATAATGTATTTAAACTGTATTCGTTCTGTATTGTATTTGCACTGTATTTGTATTGTGCTTGTAAATTATTTTATATATTGCCATGTTTGCTTTAAACTGTTTTGCGCAACATAGGCATGTATTTGCCAATTTGTAAATTAAGTTCTAAAAACAGTCTGTAATCTTTTTTATTATTTAAATTTTGGTACTTTTTTTAAATAGAATGATTTTGTGTAATATAAGTGTTAAAATTATAAAAAATAAAAACAATTGAATAATTTTCTTTCTTCATCTTGGGCCCCAATAATGTTTATTACAAGTCACATCATAAATGAATATTTTGCACAAACTACAGGTAGAAAATAGACATAAGAAACAAATCACAATTAAATGTAGGTAACTACATATATGTGAAGTGATGCTGCTTGAGCACGTTCACCCAATACAATAGACCTAACCCAGAATTCAATTTTATGGGTTTTTCCGTCCCTGCACAGCCAGTACAAACTAAGTTTTCTACACATTATTGCTTAATAGAATGAACAATGGGTTAAATCCTGTAATACTGTTTTTGGGCTGCAAAGAAAAAAGACGTTTATCAATTTCAAACACCCCTAATGAACAGGAATTTTAAATTAATGCAAATATTGCTTAAAGATGTTTTTATTGTTATTTAATTAGATTTCGAAGTGAAAGTGGCTCAAAACCCAAAGTAGAAATTGGTTGTCAATACTTGAAACAAAAGTTTTGATCACAGTATGTTTAAGATGAAGTTTTATTACAGAAATAACTTACTGCGAATTACATGTATGTAATTAAGTTCTTAAACTAATATATTGAATATTAGCATATAAATGAATATAGTGAGCTCTTATTAAAGTAACATTACCCACTTTTTTAAGAAATGAACACTTGGTCAAACTGAAACTTAGAAAGCAGAATGGTTTAAACAGTATATTATGTCTCTAATACAAGTTACATTTTGATAACTTTATAGTTGTAAAACAATTTTTAAGTCTACTGTTAATGAATATATCTTCATATAGTGGCTTTAAGATCTTACAAATAAAGCGCCTATCACATAATCACGTCCTTCAGTCACATTATGGCAGTCAATTTCAAATTATCAATATTAGGGGGTATGAAGCTTTTAATATAATAAGTTAAGTTTAAACATTTAACTGAACATACTTTGAAGTTAGTTTATTTAAGTACACGAGTAGCAGACATAAATATTTTTCAATCACATTTCAATCTATACAAGGTATACTACAGTCTATAAATAGATTTCACCCAACTTCTAGGAATTGAATGGTTGGATTCATTCCATGAATACAGGTAAAAAAATACACTAATTGCATTGCACATGACATAAGTATTAGATTACATAGACCAGGGGAGGATCCTGGACTTTTTAAAAAATGGCTTACAAATAAAAAATACACTCATGGGAGGGTATATTTTGGAAATTTCAGGGGGGGGGTCCTCCCCGTTAGATCCGCCTAAGTACACAATGTAATGAAGAAGAGCATTATACATGAAGTTTTATACATGTAGGCAGTCTAAATTATAAATATGAACATTTAGAGGAACCTAGATTAGAGGAACCTAGAATATTCATGTCAACATTTATATAAATATCAGACGGGATCCTATTTTAGTGCAACAAGGGGGAACAACGTATCAATGACTGATCTATTACTAGAATAATTATATCTATCATTTAAGTTGACTTTAAAGAGAAGTTATGTATCATCAATGATTTAGTATTGATAGATGTAGAGAGAGTTTTTATTAGGGCTGTCATTGATAGAAAATTAAGTATTGATATATCGAAAGGCAAGTATCGGTGATATATCTAGTCAGACAAGAAGTGTTATAGAAGCCTCTAGAACTCCAGTATATATACTATATAATGCCCTCATGATGTTATTATATGATGTTATTAAAGATGTTTCAGCTAGTGCTGCAACGATTCACCGGAAAGTCGATTCGATACTTTTTTTTTTCGATTCGATTTTTTTCGATTCGATTCTTTTATATTTACAATTTACTACAAATATGCATTTATAAACATATTTGAGCTTTAAACTAAATAATATTATTTAAATTAAAGTGTTACTAAAATTGGATAACACGAAACTCGAAAATCTGATATTTTTTTATATATTTGCTTTATTCAAGTACGAAATGGATTGGGTACGAATGTAGAGGTCGCGAAAATGTATTATTAATGTAATATCGAACAGACTTCTATTCATGCTACATAAAATCGTAATAGAAATTTAACAGAAATGTAACAAAGTGAAACCCAGTTTATCTGTCAACGTATACTTTTACTTTTAGGCGCGCCTTTGCTTTTATCGTTTTAACTTATGTAGACACTTCTAAAAGTCAGTATCGAATCGAAACTCGCGAGTCCCGAATCGAAATCGAATAGGCACCTTTGCAATCGAGTTTCGAAGTATCGAATCAAATCGAATCCTTGCAGCCCTAGTTTCAGCCATAAAACAAACTATAACCAATAGTTTTTCTTGTTTTTAATACTTAACAGAATACATGAAAACTCAGAAATTTAAAAAACATCCTATAGTTTATAGCTTTATAAAATGCTAGATTGTTTCGATATTCCAATTGGCTAATTGATATCAGAACGTCTGTCAAGATCTGTATATATATCGATATCACGATTCCTGATGATGGCCTTAGTTTTTATATGACTTTAATACATAAAGCTGGCACCCCTTAGAACTGGGACATAATCTAATCAATCAAATGACCATTAGATAATGCTACAAATTAAATAAGTCCACCCGGCTAGCTTAGTCTGTAGCATACAAGTCTACTGATCGAGGGGTTGTAGGTTTGATTCCTAGGTGGGGCATACTTTCATGGAGCTTGGTCATGAAATAATTTTCTACGGTCATTCTCCCTCCTACCACTGATCTATTTCATGTAGGGCAGTAGTCAGTCACTGACGGAGATATGCGCCAAGTTATGTTGGTCAACAGCTAAATCCAGAGATTTAGCCTTTTCAAAGCCAATTTTGACCCAAGGGGCATTTTTTTAACAATCTTAGTAAAGCACCTTCTAGTGATGCTAAATGCCAAATATCAAAACTCTAGGCCTTGCAGTTTTAGAGAAAAAGATTTTTAACAAATCCTTATATAACTACATGTAAATTTTGTGGCCCCTGGGGCGGGGGCCAATTTTGAACCCAGGGGCATAATTTGAACAAACTTTGTAAAGCACTTTCTAGTGTTGCTAAATGCCAAATAACAAAACCCTAGACCATGCAGTTTTAGAGTAAAATATTTTTTAACAATTCCTTATATAACTCTATGTAAATCTTGTGACCCCTGGCCGCCGCGGAGACAATTTCTACCCCATGGCATGTAGCATCACTAAAGGGTGCTTTTACAAAGATTGTTCAAATTATGCCCATGGTGTCAAAATTGGCCCCCAGTATATAATGTGTTGTGCTACTTAATGCTCACTCTGTTGCACAGTCATTACATATCTTGATGCATTCCTTTCACAATATGAGTACAAATGATATATTACCACTCCCCAGCCCTCTTAGATGCTTTACATCAATATTTTCCCAATAATAATGTCATCAGGCTAGAGTTAGGAATCATTGTTCCTTCATGCTTATGGGTGTTATTGAAAGAAAATACACACTGAAAATGTAAGATTGTGAACATAGCCTACTGTGGCATGGACCTGGTTTCTATTATTTAGAGTACATAGAGATGCATGACCTATTAAATGAACTGTAAGTATATTATCTAAAAACATGTAAACAGGTGGGTCAAAAACAACAAACAGACTATAATAATTATCATCTTTTTAATAAAATAAATAAATTATCTAGTTAGATTTTATAAATGTGAAACATGTTAGCAAATAAACAATATGCATACAAAGTGCTATATAGCCAGTGTAGTTCATGGGTGGCAAACTTGGCTATTCCAGATGATAAATAATAAATGTTAGGTTTGTAACAATACAGTAATCAGTCTAAATAGTGCAGTCAGACATGGGATTTTGATAGAAACATGGGAATATATAACAAATGAAAGCGATACTAGAGAACTTCCCCTTATATAAATTGTCTGCTTCATAATGCGTATTGCGGACTATATTAAATGAAGTAGTAATTACCCCTTTAATTGCACATGAGCAGCTGAATGAAATCATCTAGGACAAATTTTAATGAGGATGTGCCACAGTTCACTACTAAACATATGGAAACCCCAAGTAAAAACTGTATAGCAATATATTGTCATATGCAAAACCCATATATGTCAATACATATTTTCTTTTAAGTCGACAAGCGAACAGGAATTACTGCACAAGCATCATCACATTGGATTGACATCACATACATACCAGGTAGCATTGTGTATTTTCAAATGATCTCTCAAACAAATGTTTAAATGATTAAAATTAAAATGGACTAATTGAAAATAATGTTCAAGAAATGCATATTTTGAAACAATACTTTCAAAGAGAAATATCCTCTCAAGTACCTTTTTAACAAACATTTTCATTTTCAATTAAAAAAATTACAAGGGTTAACCTAAATGATCAATATTAATTGGATAGTTCATTCTGTATATTGTATTGATTAGTGTGTTTTATTAGTTAAATCGGTTAAAATAACCCTCATGTGGCCAACACGGCACACTTGATACAAGTTTGAATGTGGGTAAAAATAACATAGAGAATAATTGCCATAGGGACAATCACCTAGTGACATACTAACACATTTAAATAAAAAATGTCAAATGTATAAGATGATTTTGTTATGTATTTTAAAATGTTTTTTTTTTAAATACATGCTTGAACCTAGCTTATGCCAGTAAAATTATCAGCTTGAGCCATAAATTTTTTTTAACAAAATTTATGGTTGGATTCAGTACTATATACAATCTGTATTACAAAACATTCTGACCTGTTCTGGAACATTAACAGACTAATTTGGTTATATGTCTTGTGCCAGGCAAAGTACTCAATCCACATGCTATCTCGATTAATAATAAATAAATAAATAAAATTTTCTTAAAAATATCTACCAATCGACCCTATTCATTGATTTTAATGCAGGTCACCCAAACAACACATATTTTGGGCTGTATTCAATTTTAACAAAATTATGAGGATCATTACATAAAATCAGACTGTTATATTTTATATACATGTAGTTCTGAATTCTGAATATATATGTTATTTTTAAATACGTAAAACTTCTAAAAAAAAATAATAGAGAAATAAATTACAATAAATGCACCATTTTGTTCAATAATTTCTTGATATTTTCTTGTGAATTATAGACTTTGTCATTCAATAGAATCACCCTTCCTTCATTTAAATATTGATAATATTTTACACTCATACCTCTCCTACACTAACTTGGACATTTTCACAATAGACCTAACCTGAATTCAAATTTATGGGGTTTTCCGGTCATGCACAGCCGGTGCAAACAAAGTTTTCTACACATTATTGCTAAAAAGATTAAATCCTATTGCTCTTTGTACACGTCACATATTTTCATCATATTAACGTTGAAAGTAATTTAAGGCATGTAGTCAAAATTAAAGGGGTTTTTCAGGGCCAGCTATGCAATATTGGGCCTTCTCAAGACAACCCTCAAGACTGTACAAAAACATTATGTTTTTTTTTCTAAAAAATAAATGAATAAAAACTCTATGGCTCTCAGGTTATGATATGTATCATTATAACCTAAATACAACCTTTATTAGCTATTTATTCATTCCAAGGTTTTGATCAAAGACCTTTACCAAGGACACATCTCTCTTTTTTATTGTTAAAACAGAAACAATCAGAACTGAATGACCCCATCTCTCTCTTGCTCCCTCTAGAAGTGTTAATATTTATTCATATATATAAATATGTAATTTTTCTTTTTTTATATTTCTATTTATAAAATGTACAAATGATTACTCATGTATCATGATTGAGAAATAAGGTTTGTTCTGTTCTGTTCTGTTCTGACTATTCACGCCAGATCAGGTAAGCTAAAAACTAGCTGATGGATAAGCTAAGCTTGTAGGACAAATATTACTTTAAAAATTCTATAGATTAAATAGTGATTACTGTTTCAATCTTAAAATTTAAAAAAGAGAGTAGACAATATAATCCTAGACCAGCTGTCTGAGGAATCATTCAAACAACTAAAATAAGTGAAAAACAAACAAACAAACAAACAAAAACACATGTCTATTCTAGCTAGTATTCACACAAATAAGTACTTGGCAGTACATGAATGTTTAATCAAATACACAGAAACAAGGAACTATCAGTATTTCCTGAGAAAATTCAGTTATGGAATTCCCGAACAACAGAATTATTTAAGAAAATTTCACCAACAATTTTTTTTTTTTTGATTGGCGGCTCTAAAACCTAAGCACATGCGGACGCTTAACAAATTTCTGGTATGGCATGGCCTAACTGAAATGGCAAATGTATTCTTTGCTTGAACACTTGATTACAGTCAAATTCAACTAAACAAGTGTATGTCCCAAAACCTTAACTTGAATTCACAAAAAAAATCCAAAATATAATTCCTCTCAACATTCCACACACACAAAATTTAACATCAATCAAAAATTAATATCATAATGCATATCTCACTAAATGCAAAATCACTTGGTCCACTGGAAATATTTACTCTTTATCTTATTTTGATGTGACTTAGTCTCGTTTAACTTACAGAATCTTTAATGTTGCTTAATTTGTACCATGTTTTTATCAGAGGTCCACATTGAAGATTGGATTTATCCAAATGTGTAGCCTCCTATAATGAAGTTGTTATTATTATTATTATTATTATTATTATTATTATTACAACAATAATTCTTATTATTATTACAATAATTATCATAATTAATTAAAGTCTCCACAAGTTTTTTTCACCACCATTTAGTTAATGTTCTGAATAACACACTGAGCGACACAAAAATTAAAAATACCTAACTAAACTTATAAATCTAACGATTCAACATTTCAGTGATTATTCTATTGAGAAAGTCTTCGACAGTTTCACCATTTTCACAAGATTTCACCATTATAGTACCATCGTTACTTCTACTCAATAGCATATTAACATCATCATCATCGCTAGATGTGGTAGCTTTATTATTGGATGATAGAACACTAGTCCTTAGGTCATCACTATTGGTCACCGACTTCGTTTTAGAGTTAGTTTTACAAGGAGGCGTTGATATGCACACACAACCATACCTAGCCACAGCTTTCATATCTACGTCACGTTCTGCACTAGTATCATTATCTAGTCTTCCAACATCATCAGTTACATTGTCAGACTTAGTACTACATCTAATATCACAGTTAGTATCACATGGAGAACCATCTTGGTGTTTCTTTAATGAATAATCAATAGGTTGACATTGTACCGTGTCATAGTGAGATCCAAGCAAACCGTTCTCGATCATACCAGTCTGTAAACTGTCTGTATCATTGTTAGAACTGTCACTGGTCAATTGTTTGTAAAGTAAATAATGTTTCTTAGATATTTCATTTTTATCCGAAAGGTTGGAGTCCTCAGACCCTAATTGATTATTTCTAGCATTATCTTCAACACTATTAGCTGGAGGCATCTCAGACTGATGTTTGGACAAACACATTTCTACATATTTATTTCTATGGTCAGCTAAAATGGAATCTTCCTCTATATATTCCATGTCCGAATCTGAATCGTACGGAGCCCAATATGTCTCACACTGACTTCCATCTACACTGTGAGTACTGTCTTCATCAACAATAATAATATCAGAACTGACTCTATCATTACCTTCAGTAGTACCATAGTTATATGTAGGTAAGACTGGATCAGTTATATCTCTTATATGAACAGAGTCTGAATCAGTATCATCATGTATATGAACAGAGTCAACATAGACATCACTTTGTTTCTTTCTTCCGACACTTTGTGATTCAGGGATAGAAATACTGGCTTTAGACTGTGCCATTCTATTATACTGCGAGTGTATTCTACTACTCAGTAATTCAAGCATTTTTGAATAATATTTACCATTTGAGTTCATGCTTTCTTTAAGGTCATGCATCACACGTTGCCGTTGAGTATCAAAATTCATATTAGATCGTCTTTTTTGAATACCAGAACCTGCTCTTTGACTAGAATGCATCCACACAGGTGCTGGAAAAACATTACGTCCACTGGCCTCAATGTACTGGTTTCTAAACAATTGCTTTTGAAATCTTTCAAATAGTTCAGTTTTCTTTTGATAGTCATGGCTATGCCTACCTCTGTAATTTTCAGAGTTCCGTAATTGAAACACATCCGTAGCAAGAATGTTTCCTCTGTTATTCATAATTAATGATCCTAAGTTTAAATCATTCAGTACATACAATGCATTATTATTTCACTTGTGTCCATTGTTTACAATAAACAAAGCGAACATCATTCGTAATTAAATGACATAATTTAATTTTTAGACCTGTGTCCGTATCATATTCGTTATGTCAGACAATACGAGCCACTTGAAAAATCCATCCGACAAAAATTCAATTAACTAGTCCACATTAAGGAAGGAATGCATATATTAAATGCATTTCTTGCAGATTAATATCCATACACTCAGATATCGACACACACACGCGCAAACAAATGCATGTGCATGTAACTCTATATGATATTTCAATACAACAAACTAAGGTCTACTGACTTCAAGCTATAGTCAAGTAATGAAGAATACAATTTGTTTCACAGTCTATATATGGAGGGAAGGTAATAACCAGTCAAGCAATCATATGTAATGGTTAACCACCACGGTAATGCATAAATGATCTTAACCTATTCAAATATTGTATCAACTAAATGAACCATGAAATTTTCGAGCAAATGTCAGACATTAATGTCAATAAAATAATATCACTGAACAATCATTGAAAATCATTGAGCACTGGCAAAAGTCAGCACTCTTTAAGGAACCTTAAGAATTTTTTTGCCACAGTAGGAGTGATTGTTAGTTTCTTAAAAACTTTGTTTTTACAGACTTTCCCCGATTTCGCCGAGAGGCTTAAGTTATACCACAAATCAATAACTAACGATGAAAATGCCTGACCAGTTTAACCTGCAAAGAGATACACGTGTCTCTGATATACTATGCAGTCAATTTTTGAGGGATAAAAGTAGTTTCGTCATCTGACAGCAAATCAAAGGTTTACATTCCATGTTGATAAGTTTATGTAGTAAGAGCTATAAAATAATTAATATATTGATAGCGTCTGTAGCTGTTTAATGATACTGCGGTCATTCATTGTATTACTTGAAGTTTAAGTTGTTTTACAGTATTGTACCATAATTATAATACCTTCAGAATTTGTATGCAAAACGACAAAGTGTACTGGGGAATACTGTACTTCAAGATTGGGATAAGAGGAAAAAAAAATCTTTGTATTTTGAATTGATATTATTTGCCATTTATACAGGGTAGAATTAACATTTCGCCCTGCACTGCTCAATTCGTACTTGAATCTACTGTTTAAGGAGTAATCTTTAGTATGGACACATTAGGTTTCAATGTGCACAAAAGTGTTTCTGTATTTCAATACTTTGATTATAATTGTTACACAATAATGAAACCTCTACCACATAACTTTAAAATCAGCTAAAGGGTCAATATATCAAAAAGATGTACAGTCTATGTAGGTTTTCTTCCAAACTTTTTGCTACTTCACATTTTTTATAGAATTACATGGAGTGCTTGCTCCTTTTTATGAATAAAAACCATGTGTAGAACTTCTAGAAGGTTTATGGGGTGGGTGGGAATCAGTACACTTTTAGTAATGAGAAGTAGTAAGTATACTGGGTTTAACGCCGTGTCAACACATTTATTTAGGTTATTTTACGGCGTCCAGCACACCTAACCTAGCTTTCCTGGACCCTTGTCTATAACCAGTACTCACCTATCCCTCCTCAAGGCCAGAAACTTCTCCATATACTATATTAATAGAGGGAAAATGGACATTATTGATAAATTTTCATGGAAGGGTATAACCTCCTTCGGAACACTAGATTTGAAATCCAGGCACATTTCCAAAGGAGCTACCGACCCGGATTTTTAGTAATGTGAAATAGCGTAATATTCTTTAAATACTGTTTCAAAAACATTGTTTTACTATACTGCATTTACATTGACTAAATTATTCAATAAAACACAAATGTACATAGATGGATCAGGGCAAACTAGTCTAACTTCAAGTAAAAAAAGAAGGTTGTAGATTAGTTTTGCACAATCTCCGTAAACAGATATCCTGTAGATCGCTGTCGTACAGGATCTCTACTGCCTCCGTGGAAGGTCACGTCGAGATGAACTTTGTGTCAACCAATCAATGCGTAGCTTTCATTCAGACGAAACACTATTAATAACATTTTGATTTCGTAATTTCTATTTTTAGACCAAAGTTTGCATGCTAATTTAACAGCGGTATTATTCACAGTCTGCGATTGGACGGCTCATTTCAAATTGCGTGACGTAGACGATGTAAACAAGTTATGTGTCATAACAATTTCGTCATTAATATTATGATGAGAAAAGGTCACTTGAACGTGACCTTCGTTTGAAAAAGGCCAGATCTAAATTAGCGAGTAGGCAAGCGGATAATTTTAGATTGGGTTTTAATCAGGTTCAGTTTTGCACTGACTCATTGACATGATCTAGAGTATATTGTGAACATTCAATAACTGTATTAACAACTTTTAAGTCCTACAATGATGAATGGCTAAACTGAATCAAGTTTTGAAAGCATACCATTTTGCAGTTACACTGCTACTCTTTTAAGTTCATGGAATATAATGTTGCACAATTTTTATATAGTAGCACTTAAACCAAAGATTTCTCAATTGTCACAGACGATCTTCGTCTATGGCTCTTATACATAATTATATATATATATATATATATATATATATATATATATATATATATATAAAAAAAAACATCATCCAAATGGACGTTTAATACTTATATTTTAACCCTTATATATAGATATATATATATATATATATATATATATGTATAAGAGCCGTAGACGAAGATCGCCTGTGTAAATTGTCACTTAAAATAAATGATATGTCAATACTAATTAATGCAATAGGATACTGAACTATTAATTAGACACTGTAGCCTAGGGGTTAAGACCACAAAAATATTTTATTCATAAATAAAGTAACATCAAACTTTTAACCCCCAGGGACATACTTTTTTATTACAACATTTGCATTTACTTGGCTGTCATTTTATTCAATCTGAGTATTTAAGAAGACTATAATAAAAAAAGGCAACATTAACATCATCTAAAATTGGTATACACATATATCAAAACTCTCATTTTCCTTCATTGTGATACATTATGTTGCTTAAAGTCTTAGCTCTGCGTGAGCCTTACAATTGATGTTCTACAAGTTCAATGTAACGTGAGCTGTTCAGGTTTAATACAATGTTGCGACACTGTGTTGCCTCTTTATAAACATGTACATACTATCAAATTCACTAAGTTCAATGTTAGTAGAACACACTACAGTTAATATGATGTAAAAACTCAAAAGTTAATTTTTTTACTTTCCGTGATTTCCCCGAAAGGCTTAAGTTATGCCACAAATTGAAAACTATGGACAGTTCAAATGCCTGACCAGTTTAACCTGCGGAGTGATACATGTGTCTCTGATTTACTACGCAGTCAATTTCTAGGTGATAAAAGTAGTTCCGTCAACTGTCGAGTTATAGTTTCACTGATCAGTGACAGATGATAACTTATATTGATAAGTGGGTGGAAGAGGTTTACATTCCATGTTGAAAAGTTTATGAATTAAATTTTTTTTTTTTCAAAATTATTTATAATTATTATAATTTTTAAACTAATTATTTAGTAATTACAAAAAATAATTTGTTTAAAATGAAATATTTTTTGGTTTAAACGAAAAATTATTTTGTTTTAACTAAATAATTATTTAAAAAAAAAACAGTTTTACTTCATGCTCAGGTGAGCTGTAGTGACAGGATGAGCTCTCTTGTTCTCCAGGTAATTTTGTCTGCAAACTGGTGCAGTTGATTTTAAACCACAATACAAGAATGTCTAGCAGGTCTATGCAAGTTTCAGTATACATTGTGCAGTATAAAGTTTAAATAAGTTAAAGGTGTAGATTACATATAGTATGAATTATACTATTAACTTCTAGAACCTTTCTTATTTATTTATTTATTTATACTGGGTTTAACGCCGTGTCAGCACAATTTTTTAAGGTTATTTTACGATGTTCAGCGCACCTAACCTAGCTTCCTGGCCATTGTCTATAACCAGTACTCACCTACCCTTCCATAAGGCCGGAAACTTCTCCATATACCTTATTATTGGGGGAAAATTGACATTATTGTCAAATTTTCATGGAAGGGTATAACCTCCTTCGAACCCATACTCCCTTCAGGACAATAGATTCAAAATCCAGGAGCCCTACTAACTGTGAACCAGTCTTAAATTCAGGTAATGTTGGTATATCAGATTACAACGAAGATCAGATTGCATCTTTTATGATTATAAATATAATACCTGCGCATGTTGTGTAACATTTAACCAAGAAAATCTTTACAACCAGTTTTAAACAATAAAACCTATTATGAATTTACTGTATTTTACAATACATTTCCAACAGATATTGGATCTTTAAGCACTGATTTGTAAAATGAAGGCTACATGAAATCTTAATTGTCAAATTTGCCAAATTAAAAAAAAATTAGTTTCAATCATACACTGGGGTCCAAAAGATTTTTTATGCACATACAATTTAGATATTTTGGAATATATAAAATGTACAGTAATATCAATTAAAACTAGAATGATTCATTGTAAATCAAATTACCGACATTTGCGATAATCGATTATCAAACTTTGCGATCACATGTCTCTAACCTCTACTGGAAAAGATCGACTATCGATTATTCTAGATCATAGTTTAATCCCAAGGAAGAACCAATATATTCAAGTCAAGGGGTATCCAATTTGAACAGGGTTGTGAAACACATCTTCAATAGTTTTGAAAAAGTAATGTGGATGACAGACAACACATATGTGTAAAAACAACAGAGTATATAGTCATGTGATCTCTAGAGTGTAAACAAACTATGAGGGATGTAACAAAACAGTTAAAACAGTATTGCAATATATTGGAATATGCAAGACCTGTATTGCAATATATTGCAATATGTATCGGTTTCTAAGTAGACATGCAAAGCATGTAGCAAAGCACATGCATTGCATTGGTTACAAGTATTTTCAAGTAATATCTTATCCAAATATTTCAAAGACTTGTGTAAAAAGGATTATTTGTCAAAAAATGCTTATTTTCAAACAGATTTTAGATCTTTGACGATATGTTTATCATATTAAAGCACCATAAGATAATTTCAAGTTTTCAACACATTTATTCAAATATTTAGATTCAGATTGTGATAAAAACGATCAGTACAGCACATAACTACAAAAACCGGTTCAGATAAAAAAACTAACCGGTTAAAAACCGTAAGAATTCGTACTGTAATATTAACCAGTATATCAGTTAACCGTTACAGGGAGATTTAAATAGGGCATAAAGTAACTAGATCTAACATTTCATTTTTTCTGAAATATAATATTTGCCCGTGCTTTTTGTTAGTCATTAATTCTCTGCACATATCATTTAGCACATTTAGCATTTTTACCACACAATTTAATTTTATGCAGAAGATTCCGTGCTAACAATTAGTTCACATAAGATAAATTTGCATTTTCCAGGAAAGAAAGGTAGTTGTAATTTTATGCGCTACGTGACATCCTTCAAAATATTTGTCTAGAATGAGAAATTGGCAAAAAACAAAGTTTTGTTTACCTCTAAGTTATAGTTGTAAATCAAGTGACTACAGACCATGAATAAAAGCATTGTGGTAATAAAATTTCACATTCAATCAGGGACTTTAGTCAGTTATATCCCTTTGCATACTCTTCAAATAGCTAGGTCCAATCAGTTGGATTACTCGGATTTTACCCTTTTTTCAATGTCAATTTGACACAATCAATCTTATATACCTTTTGTAAATCAAATTATTTGTTTGAAAATCAAGCCAAGTATAGTTTTGTTGAATAACTATCTAAATTTCTCTCTTGTTAATATCTTAATTAACAAAAACATATTTGATGAAATATTTTATTATCCTTACATAGGATTTCATGATAAAGTCTGAGGACCTACTTGCCAATTGGATCGCTTCAGACCTTATCAAAGGAAAGACAACTGACTAATATCCCTCACAAGTAGAGCGATCATGATACGCCATAAGCTTACCGTGATATACTGCAATACCCTGGCACTATATCGCGATATGTACCACGATATATTGTTGGCTTTTAGATTCGTTGTGCCTCCTCTGTATTTAACAGAAACAATGCAAATTTTACATGCAACTTCTGATAGAATCTACCCTCTTTAACATTTACAGTCATTTAGGACTGTGACTGGCCCAAATCGGTTAAATTTTTGTAACTTAAGGTTAAATTGAATGAAAAATGGAAAAACTGATGTTTCGCTATTTTATTTCGCAAAAGGAAAGAATTTTCCAATGAAATAAAAATATCGCCAAATACCGGTTCGTTAAAATCATACCGTGGTACAGCTGCGTATTGCAATATACCGGTATACTGGTATATCAAGACAGCCCTACTCATAAGTAATATTAGAGTAAAAATAAAAATGTACATACCAGTAGTAAGAAGCTGAGCAAGATATGAATTCTGTTGTGAAATACTTGATTGAGTTGTGTTGTTTACAGGTGAAGGCGTAGGGGCTAGGGGACGTTGTTTACTACGTACAGTCTTTAAAGGGGCCTGAAATATACATATATACATATATGTTACAACATTTATAAAATAGCACTTTTAGCAAAGTTTGTTACACAAAATGCAAATGAAATTTACACCTTTTTCCATGGAAACCACATTAAAGCTGGATTTGATCAAGATCTGATCATAAATGACAGAGATATCCAACTTTAACGCAAAAATTACAAAGGGAAATAATCCATAATCCATAATAAAGCCAGGTAGAGTTGTAGTTACTTTCTAATTCTGTTCATCCGAAGTATGTTATCATTGTTTCACGTTTCATAAAGATCTGACGATAAATGGCAGAATTATAAGGTTAAGAAAAAACTTTAACGCAATTGTTAAAGACACCAGACGCCCGCCTGGGTTTTTCCAAACTATAAGCCAAATTTTGTTGTTGAAAAATCCAGCCAAAAAACAACAAAAATTCACAAAAACAAGACCAAATTTTCACAGTTAATAGCAAGAGTATAAGAAACCAAAATATCAAAATCGTTAAGTTATCATTCGAAGTTTGTTTCCTGTATGTGGCAGGATCAGAAACATAATAAGTCCGTCTAACACATAACACACGGCTTATACGGTTAGCCACCTGCATAAACAGTACATACAACTGTACCAACCGTGCTCAGATCTGAGTTACATTAGAGTGTATCCGTGAAAGCCGTGTATGGTTTTTAAAACTTTTAAAAAACTGGCACGTACGTCATGTCCATGTTTGATCGTATATGCGATCGTACAATAAGACTGTATGAGAAAGTTAGTACAACAGAACAGTCCACTATACCAAAGAACTCAGCAGTGTCAATATCATAAATAAATGAAACCAAGCCTTCAAAATTAGACAATTTATATCAAAACATACACAAATGTGTGAAAATTCGAGCATAACTCGAACAAAAGTCGGCAGGACTGTATGTAAACCCTATGAATGTTGAGTAAATCGAGCAAAGGTAGTGTTTGATTGCACTAGACTGTATCAGACCGTACTAGACTGTACTTGGAATTGGTAAATAATTGTATAAAAATCGCATGTTAATCGTGACAAACCTTGCTTGACGGAATATATCCGTGCTTTATTCAAAATCAGAAATACAGAAAGGTAGGGATTGTTTTAAAACATGTAAAAAAACCAAATTTGACATTATACATTTGGCTTCAACAACATTTTAAAGATAGCTAGACATAAATTTTAGACCTTTTCCACAATTAGTTCTAATTTTAATTGCTTTTCAGTAAAAAAAATTTTGTTTGTCCAACTTTAGGTGATTGTCTCAGCAACATATACTAGTAAAATACTATCTGTATACATTTGCCAGCAACATATACAAGTAAAATACTATCTGTATATATATAAAACATTAATACGCCATGTATGTAATGAAGCATGCAAACATGCAAACATGATAACATGATAACATCCTTTTAGAGGCAAGCTGTTTTTGCTAACAAAAAAATCAATTTAACCTTGGATCATGATGCACTTTTAAAGTGTACTGTAAACCATGAAACATTTGCGTACATAATAGTTTTAAGCCTGGAATCTTGCGTCCCAAAGGGGGTACAGGTTTGAATCCCACCCAGGGAGGTTTTACCCTTTCATGAAAATTTGACAATAATGTCAATTTTCCTCCATCAATAAAGGCATCCAGCGCACCTAACCTAGCTTTCCTGAGCCCTTGTCTATAACCAGTACTCACCTACCCTTCCACAAGGCCGGAAACTTCTCCATATTATCTAATCAATGGAGGAAAATTGACATTATTGTCAAACTACCAACTGCACTATCGACCTGGGTTAAAAACAATTTTTATATGTCTAACTGCTTGTTTTCAATAGCTGTTGTTCAAATACATTATGCTTCACTTAAATAATAATAATATAATATCATTCACTTTACGGAAAGATAATTATAATGATATATCAGCCAATAATTAATAGATGATGTTTACTGATAAAACTTAAATATTCCTGATCCTAGTTTAGCAAGTTTGATGAGTTAACCTCTTTGTTATTGCAATACGACAATTAAGTACTTGTCCAAGCAGGTCATTTGAGTAGCATGCACTATATCCCATTAGTAGATTTTCGTTGCCAAAGCTAAAAAGTGGCTGTCCCAGGCAACCGCACACACACTAATTTTGTAGACTCCTGTGTACGTTCTGCATTACTGCATGGTAGGGAGACCTGGGCCACAACAGATGCTGAACTATGAGACTCCGCAAAATACGACAAGGCAATGATACTTTGGATTTGTGGGACCATGCTGCATGATGAGATTTCCACGGAACTACTTTGTTCTAAACTAGGTATTCAGGTGGTTACCGATGCCCTCTGAGCAAGAAGACTAAGGTGGTATGGACATGTGATGTGCTCTACAAGGTGCATCAACTCTATTACAAACTTGAGCATCCCATCCTTAGGTAAAGGTAAACTGCCAAGAGAGTTCTGGTTAGAATGTGTGAAAGCAGATTTGAAGACATGCAATCTGCATAATAGTGATCCCCTATACAGGGTTACATGGAGGTCAGATGTAAGACAATCTAGCCGCCTGCTGTCTACCCCAGTCCTTGTGACACATGCAGCACTTGAGAAATAAACCATCCGGATTTGATTAATTGATTGGTTTGATACAAAAATAGAATGTTTCATGATCAGAATGCAATCAGCCAATTTGCAACAATAAAACTTTGCAGAAATACTACAACCATGAAAATTGTTCAATATAAAATCCCTGAGCTATTTCTTGGTTCAAAATAACTCTACTTTTAATATAGTGTCAGGCCAAAACAAGTTGATCATATGTTCTATGGATTCGCTCACACCTTAATTTTGATGGATTGTCCACACAAAATTTTTTATTTCCTCGCTCCCTTATAGAAATTTGGTCAAACCCCTATATAAAGCAACTGAATTAAAATTTTTTTACTTCGCTTGCTCGCTCGCCCCACTTTTTCCAGAAAAATTCATTAAACACATCATCAATTTGTGATGGCCTCAGCTTATAATGATTATTCAGTTTCATTTACTCGATTAAATACATTATCAAAAGTTGTTTTTTTCTTCTAAAACTTCATGTATAATAATAAACATTTTACTAACGACAACAATTTTCTATTCCTAGTCGATAGTTTAACAGCTGTTGATGTTTATAAAAACAATACTTCATTAGTTAGGCCACAACAAATTGATCGTATGTTCTATGGATTCGCTTGCACCTTAATTTTGACGGTTTTTACAAAAAATATATTTTTATTTCCTCGCTCACTCATAAAAATTTGGTCAAACCGCTATATAAAGCAACCAAATTAATTTTTATTTTATTTTTTTCTTCACTCGCTCGCACCATTTTTTTTTCTAGAAAAATCCGTAGAACATATAATCAACTTGTTGTGGCCTTATAATGAAGTAAAATGTTACAAGCAGGTAAAATGCACAGAATGCAACATCAGACAGAATATTAAATTATTTTAATTTACATGTACTAACAAATATCTCAGCTATTTCAAGGACAGTTCAATGACACAATATTTTAAGTGCTTCAGTTAAGTTTAATAAAAAATATATCTATGAATAATTTAAATGCTAACTAATTGAAAGCAAGCATTAATTTAACTCATGGTTTTACGCAGTAGCAACACACTGTACACATAGGTTATATAACAGCCGTCAGTCAACCTTCTCACTGCTCCTGAAATGGCTAAATCTCTCGATAACCAGTTCTGTTAACCAGTTATTAGGCACATACTTGTGTCAGTGACAAACAACTGCCCTACATAATTTAGAATCAGTGGCAGGAGGAAGAATAGCCGTAGAAATTATTTCATGAACAAACTCTATGAAAGTATGCCCAGCCTGGAATTGAATCCATCACCCCTGAATCAGTTGACTAGTGTAAGTACACAAGTGACTGAGCTAGAGTAAAGACGGGGGGTGGGGGGGGCATTATTGAACTCAATACATTTAACGTACTTTGAGAATCATCAGACAGAATTTTACCAGAACAGTCTACAGTTGGCACAATCGACTTTTAAGTGACTCTTTAAATTTTCATCTTCACATTTTGGTTACTTTTGCAAGATATAAGATTTAATTACTTTTGTAGTCATAACTATAAAAAGAATTAAAACAAAAAATAAACCAAAACAAGAAATGTAATGTGGAAACTACATCAAAGCCGGATTTAAAAACAAAAGCCAGATAGAGTTGCAGTTAGTTTCCAATTCTGTTCATCACATACTATGTTATCACTGTATGAAGTTTCATAAAGATCTGATAATAAATGGCAGAAATATATGCTAAATTGAAAACTTTAATGCAGTTGTTAACGACACTGGAGGCCTGCCCGCCCAAGTTTTGTCAAACTATTAGCTGAATGTTTTCGTTGAAAAATCCGGCTAATAAAAAGCATGTCAAAATAAGCGGAAATTGTGATAAGTGAAAATTTCTCTAAACTTGTGGTAGGCACTGTAGACCTATCAGATTCAAACATAAGATAAAATCTTGCCTGCCCAGCTAGCTCAGTTGGTAGCGCACAAATCTACTGATCAAAGGGTCATAGGTTCAATTCCCAGGCTTGGCATACTTTTGTGGAGCCGAAATTATTTCTATGGCCATTCTCTCTTACCACTGATTCTAAATCATGTAGGGCAGTAGTAAGTCACTGACGGAAGTATGCGCCTAGTATTTGGTTAACAGCTAAATCCAGAGATTTAGTCTTCCCAGGAACAGTGAGTAGGTGGACTGACTGCCGTGATATAACCTATACAATGTGTTGCTATGGCATTAAATCCAACAAACAAACAAACAAAGATTAAAACTTACGGCAGGAATAGTGAATCCCATTGTGTCTTTCTTTAAACCAAATTGTTGAGAAAAGTTTGTCGTATTAGAACAAGTAGAAGTTCTTTTAGAATTTTGTGAAACGTCAACAGTTTTAGATTTCAATGATTTATCTCGAGCACTCTCGTCAGCGTTTAAAGCTTCTAGAATACTTCTATTACGATGAGCAGACACTGTTTTTGGTTTAGGTGAGTTATTACTTGTAATGCCTTCCATACCAGACGGAGATGTTGGACTACTGATAATTCCTAACAACAGAGAATTAGATGTCACTGGCGTCTTTGTCTCTGAACTTAAGACTTGTGTGTCCATAGACATAGATGTTTGCTGTCCAAGGTTTTTACTAAGTAATTCCAAAATATTAGAAGAATTCTGACTTAATAACAGCTTTTGAATGTCTTCATTTTGTAGTAATTGCTTTAACTGATCTTCCTGCTGTCGTCTTTGTTTTTGTTGTTCTTGTTGCTGCTGTTGCTGCTGCTGTTGTTGTTGATGCTGCTCACGTTGCCGTTGGATACGTTTATGCTCTTGTAGTAATTGCTGCTGCTGCTGCAAATGCTGTTTCTTCTGTTGTTGCTCAAGTTGTTTCTGTTGCTGTAGCAACTGTAGTTGGTTGAGAATAAAATTCTCCGATTCCACTAACATCTGAGAGTTATCTGCCGAGTGTCCAGGAGAGGGCGTGGCCACGGGACTATCAAATATGTTACCATTAGGGGTAGGTGGGGTCTGAGGAGATAGAATTAACTGAGGTGATGGAACCATGTTTGAGGATGATCCCATGTCTACATCCATAGAAGGCACTCTTAATGAGGTTTCAGGCTGAAATATATATTAACAAGAAATGTAATGTGGAAACCACATTAAAGCTGGATTTAAAAACTTTAACGCAAAATTTACAAAGGGAAATAATCCATAATAAAGGCAGGTAGAGTTGTGGTTACTTTCTAATTCTGTTCATCACATAGTATGTTATCACTGTATGAAGTTTCATTAAGATCTGACAAATAAAAGAAAAACTTTAACGCAATTGTTAACGACACTGGATGGCCGACCACCCGTGTTTGGCCGAACTATTAGCCGAATTTTTTCGTTGAAAAATCCAGCTAAAAATAAAGGATTCTAGTGAAAATGAAAACATGTAGACAAATCAGTACAAGGGCTCTGTATCGGTTAGATTGCTCAATATGATACAAAATTATCGATACTCAATATATCATATGGAATTTTAAAACTACTGGTATATAGAATTTTAATAAAACAGCAAAAGAGTATTGTTTTTATCATTTACAGTGCCATCCAAAATTACCATTACACTTTTAAAAAAGCTGGGTTTTCATTAACACAAATAAATCTTATTTTAGATGTCGTTATGCATTGGTAAAGTCACAGGGAATTGTCAAGTTACCTCCCTTTGATTTTTAAAACATACCTTTTATATACTTATATACAAGGGGTACAACTGCATTTACTTGACCACTTCATCTAGATTTATTATTTTGTGACTCACAAAAAAATCTGATACCCTAGAGGCACTTTAACCACACGATTATATCGATTAAACATAACTTTTCGAGCTATGAATATTAAATGTTTCAAAGCGCAGACCATAAATACGATTAAATTATCAAAAACATCAAAAACAGCACAAAAATCTCAACTCGGACAAGTTTCTGCACAGTTGAACAGAATGAAAATTGCTAAAATTTCAATGTTACGTCGATTTCAGCATGATTTACTCCGTGTTAGATCGTGTTTTTCGCTTCACTAGTTAAAAAAAATACAAAACATCGTGCCAATTATCACCTGTCATGAAACAAAAACGAATATCTGTACACTTTTTATCTTACTTAACCTTGAAAAAATTATTCTCACAACCATTTTAACTAATACGTCAAAAACGTAATAATCTATTTAGTTAAACAATTTCTGATTCGACGAACCGTACGGGGTTTTTCCTATTTTCAAACAAGACGACCAAAATACTGCGAAAAAGTCGAAATCTTCCAAATTTGATACAGTGAATAACTCTGAAGTCTTAGCCATTTTCGTTTGCAAAATTAACCAATCAAAAAGTTTCTTACAAGTTTCTTGAATAAATTAAGGATACCGGCTACAACATCTGATTACCGAATAGAGTTTGTCAACTTCGCTTTTTATGGCTCGCAAGTGTTTCTGTCAAGGTGGAGAGTTATATTTATTACATTTTTATTCATTAATATTGTTTTTCTGAAATGTTTTCTTTAATTGGGGTAAATAGGTTATTTTGAAATATGAAAATGAAACGATTTTCCTCGAGATTTGTCGATTTCATCTGTGCAGAACTTGTCCGAGTTGAGATTTTTGTGCCGTTTTTGATGTTTTTTATAAATTTTTTAGTATTTATGGTCAGAGCTATGAAACATTTAATATTCATAGCTTGAAGAGTTATGTTTAATCGATTTAATCGTGCTGTTAAAGTGCCACCAGGGTATCAGTATTTTTTGTGAGTCACAAAATAATAAATCTAGTTGAAGTGGTCAAGTAAATGCAGTTGTACCCCTTGTATATAAGTATATCAAAGGTATGTTTGAAAAATCAAAGGGAGGTAACTTGACAATTCCCTGTGGGTAAAGTTATAATAGATTGCAACATTTGGAAGAAGAGAATTGATACTTTAAACAATTGTAATTGTTATACATGTACATGTATCTGGATATATGTTTTAATCTATCAAGTACTGGTTACAATTTAAATACGAATCATTCATTAACAAAAGTGTAAAGGTAATTATGGATGGCACTGTATTTTACTAATTCTAGAACCTACTAGCAGTACCATGCTACTTAAAACACCATTAACTTTTTTGTAAGGTTTCAAACTCGAAAGTCTCTAATGAATAAGGGACTTAAGTCAATTATTCCCCTTGCATACTTTACAAATAGGTAGGTCCAATTAGTTGGATTGCTTGGATTTTACCCTTACTTTTCAATATCAATTTGCTTCAATTAATCTTAAATAACTTTTTTGTAAATCATTTAATTTGTCTGAAAATCAAGCAAAGTATTGTTTTCTTGAAAAAAAATGATCTAAATTTTATCACTCTTATTAACATCTTCATTAACATGAAAGATATTAGATGAAATATTCTTTTATCCTAACATAGGACTTCAATGATAAAATCTGAGGATTCCAACTGTAAGGACCAACTTATCAATTGGATTGCTTCAGATTTTATCAGGGAAAGATTGTTGACTAAAGTACCTAAATTTTCTTTGTTGTAGACAATTTTTCAGTAACAAATTAAGTCTATGTCCGATTAACATCTACTTAGCTTGAGCGCATTCATTAACAGCTTGTTTTTGTACTTAAACAGAATATACAAAGAATGTAACAATTTGTTTATGTCTGGCTTCAGTTAAAATTATTTTCAGTTCTTTTTCAGTAATAGCTTGAGACTTAACAAAGTGCTTAGTAACATTTACCTGAGGTGATTCTGTGGGTCCTGAATGGTTAGAACTTGAAGCTCTAGGAGCATTCCATAAATCTGAAAACAACAAAAAGATATGTACAAAAAAGGCAGAAAACTGTGTATAAAAATTGAACATTTTGTTTGTACTTAAAAAGCAAACAAAGAACTTAGTACAAAGAAGGCAGTAAACTATGTATAACAAGAGCTCCGCTGGGCGGGGCATTATACGCCCGTGTGCAGTCCATGCTGTGTTCTATCTCATATGAAGTCCCTGTGACCTTGACCAATGACCCCGGGATCTCAGAATAGGTCACATCCTTAACTGGAGGGCTATTCAAAGCAAAGATTTTGAGAACCTAGGTACAGCCATGGTTGAGTTATCACCGGCACAAAATTTTCCCATATGAACTTCCAGTGACCTTGACCGTGGGGCCTTAGAAGCAAAAGTTCACACCCTTGACCCAAAGAGTATCGATACATAAAGTTTGGTGAACCTAGATAAAGTGGTTGTTGAGTTATTATTGATAAAACTTGAAGCATGAATGTGACGTCCAGGAAATGTTTAAATCTATTGCAATAGATAATAGATATGTAACAAATCTATGAGCTCAATCTGAGTAAAAGGATAAATACATATATTTAGATGACAAGTATTGATCAAGCCCTGAAATAAAGTATCTGCTCTGTTCTGTTAATTAATGGTATACTATACTAATACCAAGAATACCTATTCATAGAATTAGGGGGATAAATCAATATTTAGCCAATCCCCAAAGCTTGGATAGGTAACAAACCCTCTAGAAATATTCAAAACACACTATCTACATTTTAATGCAGACAAAGAATGAAGTGAATAGCTGTAATGACAGATGGACAGATAAACAACACCATAACATATTAGGAGCAGTAGTCCAGTGTTAGGATGTGCACATAGGTATCAACTTTCAAGAGGTCCTGGGTTGGAATCCAACCAGGGGCACTGCAAATTTTCTTGAGGAAGAAATTTACTTTCACTCCACCCAGGTGTAAACAAGTACCTGGAAGGGTGGTATAATTCCGTTGTGCCAATATGTTGGCTGCACTAATAAGCAGAGTAAGATTCCCTAAGGAGATCGATAGATAGGATACCAGTAGCATGATTACCAGGGGGTAATAGCTGTAAAGTTGGTGAATGCGCGTTAGCATGAAACTTTGACTATAAAATGCCATTTCTTTATTAAAATATTACCATCAGTTTTTTTAAATGTGTGTCTAAAAATGATATTATTTTGGGCTGTAATTTTTACCAGGTAAAAACAATAAACAAAATATACGTCCCATTTTAACCCTTTTTTCCACATAAGATAATTATAATTCACCCCATCATGTTTAAACAGTAAGTAAACCATGGTTTGCTCTAAACACGACCTTTAAGCACTCAGTCTAGCAAACTCAGTGGTTAAATTACGACATTTCTGAACTAAAAAAACATTATTTATGTACAGGTAGGTAATGATATATTATTTAACATTATCTCCACATTTGCACATACATTGAAATAGTTGAGGCCAACACTGTCTCACATAATAATATGATGTCTTTACTATTTGCCTAAGGTTATATAATCATTGCTTGTGGCAACAACTTAACAAGTCGGCAGTCTAATTAGCCTAAAAAACAGATATGTGCATTATGAGGTTACATGTAGATAATTGTGTAATAGTTTGTAAAATGTAGATATTTGTGTTATACTTGTGTTATAGTTTGTAACATGTAGATACTAGTGTTATAGTTTGTAAAATGTAGATATTTGTGTTATACTTGTGTTATAGTTGTAACATGTAGATACATGTACTTGTGTTATAGTTTGTAACATGTAGATACTCAGTGTTATAGTTGTAACTTGTAGATACTTGTGTTATAGTTTGTAACATGTAGATACTAGAGATATAGTTTGTAACATGTAGACACTTGTGTAGTAGTTTGTAACATGTAGATACTAGTGTTATAGTTTGTAACATGTAGATACTAGTGTTATAGTTGTAACATGTAGACACTTGTGTAGTAGTTTGTAACATGTAGATACTAGAGTTATAGTTTGTAACATGTAGATACTAGTGTTATAGTTTGTAACATGTAGACACTTGTGTAGTAGTTTGTAACATGTAGATACTAGTGTTATAGTTTGTAACATGTATATATTAGAGTTATAGTTTGTAACATGTAGATACTAGTGTTATAGTTTGTAACATGTAGACACTTGTGTTATAGTTTGTAACATGTAGACACTTGTGTTATAGTTTGTAACATGTAGATACTAGTGTTATAGTTGTAACATGTAGATACTTGTGTTATAGTTTGTAACATGTAGACACTTGTGTTATAGTTTGTTACATGTAGATACTAGTGTTATAGTTTGTAACATGTAGACACTTGTGTTATAGTTTGTAACATGTATATACAAGTGTTATAGTTTGTAACATGTAGACACTTGTGTTATAGTTTGTA
The DNA here is from genome assembly GCA_025267735.1 of Mactra quadrangularis. Taxonomy (NCBI): domain Eukaryota; kingdom Metazoa; phylum Mollusca; class Bivalvia; order Venerida; family Mactridae; genus Mactra; species Mactra quadrangularis. Next base: position 9,908,277 of record CM046305.1, read on the forward strand.
ACATGTAGACACTTGTGTTATAGTTTGTAACATGTAGATACTTGTGTTATAGTTTGTAACATGTAGACACTTGTGTTATAGTTTGTAACATGTAGACACTTGTGTTATAGTTTGTAACATGTAGACACTTGTGTTATAGTTTGTTACATGTAGATACTAGTGTTATAGTTTGTAACATGTAGATACTTGTGTTATAGTTTGTAACATGTAGATACTTGTGTTATAGTTTGTAACATGTAGATACTTGTGTTATAGTTTGTAACATGTAGATACTAGTGTTACAGTTGTAACATGTAGATACTAGTGTTATAGTTTGTAACATGTAGATACTAGTGTTATAGTTTGTAACATGTAGACACTTGTGTTATAGTTTGTAACATGTAGATACTAGTGTTACAGTTGTAACATGTAGACACTTGTGTTATAGTTTGTAACATGTAGACACTTGTGTTATAGTTTGTAACATGTAGATACTAGTGTTATAGTTTGTAACATGTAGATACTAGTGTTATAGTTTGTAACATGTAGATACTAGTGTTACAGTTGTAACATGTAGACACTTGTGTTATAGTTTGTAACATGTAGATACTAGTGTTATAGTTTGTAACATGTAGATACTAGTGTTATAGTTTGTAACATGTAGATACTAGTGTTACAGTTGTAACATGTAGACACTTGTGTTATAGTTTGTAACATGTAGACACTTGTGTTATAGTTTGTTACATGTAGATACTAGTGTTATAGTTTGTAACATGTAGATACTTGTGTTATAGTTTGTAACATGTAGATACTTGTGTTATAGTTTGTAACATGTAGATACTAGTGTTATAGTTGTAACATGTAGACACTAGTGTTATAGTTTGTAACAAGTAGACACTTGTGTTATAGTTTGTAACAAGTAGATACTAGTGTTATAGTTTGTAACATGTAGATACTAGAGTTATAGTCTGTAACATGTAGACATTTGTGTTATAGTTTGTAACATGTAGATACTAGTGTTATAGTTTGTAACATGTAGATACTTGTGTTATAGTTTGTAACATGTAGATACTTGTGTTATAGTTTGTAACATGTAGATACTTGTGTTATAGTTTGTAACATGTAGACACTTGTGTTATAGTTTGTTACATGTAGATACTAGTGTTATAGTTTGTAACATGTAGATACTTGTGTTATAGTTGGTAACATGTAGATACTAGTGTTATAGTTTGTAACATGTAGACACTTGTGTTATAGTTTGTAACAAGTAGATACTAGTGTTATAGTTTGTAACATGTATATATTAGAGTTATAGTTTGTAACATATAGATACTAGTGTTATAGTTTGTAACATGTAGATACTAGTGTTATAGTTTGTAACATGTAGATACTAGTGTTTTAGTTTGTAACATGTAGATACTAGTGTTATAGTTTGTTACATGTAGATACTAGTGTTATAGTTTGTAACATGTAGATACTTGTGTTATAGTTTGTAACATGTAGATACTAGTGTTAGTTTGTAACATGTAGATACTAGTGTTATAGTTTGTAACATGTAGATACTTGTGTTATAGTTTGTAACATGTAGATACTAGTGTTATAGTTTGTAACATGTAGATACTTGTGTTATAGTTTGTAACATGTAGATACTTGTGTTATAGTTTGTAACATGTAGATACTAGTGTTATAGTTTGTAACATGTAGATACTAGTGTTATAGTTTGTAACATGTAGATACTAGTGTTAGTTTGTAACATGTAGATACTTGTGTTATAGTTTGTAACATGTAGATACTAGTGTTAGTTTGTAACATGTAGATACTTGTGTTATAGTTTGTAACATGTAGATACTTGTGTTATAGTTTGTAACATGTAGATACTAGTGTTAGTTTGTAACATGTAGATACTTGTGTTATAGTTTGTAACATGTAGACACTTGTGTTATAGTTGTAACATGTAGATACTTGTGTAACAGTTTGTAACATGTAGATACTAGTGTTAGTTTGTAACATGTAGATACTTGTGTTATAGTTTGTAACATGTAGACACTTGTGTTATAGTTGTAACATGTAGACACTTGTGTTATAGTTTGTAACATGTAGATACTAGTGTTAGTTTGTAACATGTAGATACTTGTGTTATAGTTTGTAACATGTAGATACTTGTGTTATAGTTTGTAACATGTAGATACTAGTGTTAGTTTGTAACATGTAGATACTTGTGTTATAGTTTGTAACATGTAGATACTAGTGTTAGTTTGTAACATGTAGATACTTGTGTTATAGTTTGTAACATGTAGATACTAGTGTTAGTTTGTAACATGTAGATACTTGTGTTATAGTTTGTAACATGTAGACACTTGTGTTATAGTTTGTAACATGTAGATACTTGTGTTATAGTTTGTAACATGTAGATACTAGTGTTAGTTTGTAACATGTAGACACTAGAGTAACAGTTTGTCATTATATACCAGGTCAAAATGCACAAGCTTCAGTTATATTTTGCTTTGGCATACACAAATCTTTGCCTTAACTAGCATTTGTTTAGTGTCTGAATTAACTATCTTGTTTTATCAAGCTCTGTTTTAATATACATGTGGTGTAGATTTTTTAACCTGCCAAAAATTCCATATCTTTTCACAAATAGTTGCACAATGAATAAATAGTTGCTCAACTCATTTTACCAATTTATAGTGAAACTAACCTTGAATAATGGACTTCTTGACAGGTCAAAAATGCTTCCCATTCAGACATTTTGAAAAGTGCTGGTCCAACAGACCTGACCAGTAAAATTCCAGTGGGTCCAGGAAAAAGTCTGTCATAGACAGTCCAAATGTCCAGTTAAATTTAATTTAAAAAAAATGCTATTGGCCCTTTTATCTTATTTATTAGTATTTATTGAACTAATGATGATGTTTGTCTTCAGTTAAAAGTTAAAACAATGACTGATTAGCAACCAGAAAACAGTGATGACCTGTTGATATTTTGATGATTTCTTCCGGTCCAGTGAAACCTGATTCAGTTCAGTGATTCTTTCGAGATCACTGGACCAAATGTCCAGTCATGTCAAAAAACTTTTCATAATGTCTGTTCCCATAACTTGGCTATGTAACATGTTTACAATTTAACTCACTGAACGGTCATCAGGTTTGTTGTCTCAATTGTATTAAATATGCTATGTTGTTTTGGTATACAAAACTATTAGTATATTCTAAGTTTCCATGCATATTTATCAAGGCCTATCTTCCCTGTTCTATAAGTAGCCAACACTCACCTATAAACTTATATATTTGTCTATATTTTCTACCTACATGTATTTACATATTCATTTAATCGTAGGCTGTTTTGTCTTTTTATCCTATTTGTTTATGCTATAAGCAAATCCTCATGTTTATTATATATAATATATACAATATGCTATAATTATTCTATATAATTAACATAAAATAGCCCTTCTGATATATTACTCTAAACTGTAAGGCAATGCTAAATAAAATTTTAACAATAAAGGAAGGGACTTAACTCTGTTAAATATCAAAAAAAAATGTTAATTCATCATAAGGAGTTGTCTCCCATATAAAACAAAAAATCAATATACCATGTATGGGATCTAACTCCATAAAATCTTCTAAAGAATGACCAACAACTTGTGAAGGTTGAAATTGAAGTAAACCTGGTTGAATATAATCCCCATAACCAAAACCAGCTGAAATGTAATAATAAAAATATGATGTAATTTAAATTATCATCATAGTACAAAATGTAGTCCTGTGACCATTTTTCACAAAAATTCTTCAAAAAAAAGATTTGTTTGATATATGAAATCAAAATGAAAACAGCCCTGGACTGGCAAACTATTACCACTATTAGGGCAGACAAGCTCCCTGTCTTCACCTATCTGGCTGACAGACTGATTTATAATAATCTTTGACAGGGTTTTAACGGACGCAGGATTCTGCATCAACATAGGCATAAATCACAAGTTGGACGCATAAAAAACTGAAGTCTGCATCCATGTGAATGTACAAAATATGTCAAGCAAGAGGACTACGAAAACTGCTTAATTGATAATTATTAATTTAATTTCCACCAACCCATTACGATATCCAACATTTAAATGTAAATAATAGCCCCAATTATCGGCATACGTGTATACAAATTATCTGTCATATGGTCCAACAATTTCTCATTAATATGACAATAATACATACCTTTTGTGATTAAATATGTTGGACCCCAAAATTTGCTCTAGGCACCCCTGTTTTCACAGGATATGGGTCCATTAGACCCCTACAATTTAAGAGCAATGTAAAACCTTGCTTTGATACTAGATTGTTATCATTATTGTCTCCATTGGGGCCTTTGGAATGAGTTCTATAAGAATAATTAAGTAGTTGTGTCGCATAATATATATATTATCAAATATAGCTTTATACACTGTACAAATATAAAATCTAACTTACATAATTCTTTAGGATTAGGAAAATCAAATGGATGTTTCAATGTAGAGAATAAACTGTCCGATAATTCCATCATTTCTTGTATATCTCTAGTATTAATCAATAAATCTGTATTAGACGTTTGTTGTTGTTTAGGTATTGTGGATATACCCTGGACGGAACTAACTCTCTCTAACAATTCGCTGTGACTAGATTCCTACAACACAAATGTTTACATCATAATAATACTCACACAAGTCATATATTACAGTGTATGAAATTAGAATTTTTTGACACAAGCCCTTTGGGCTTGCAACTTTCTCAAGCCCAAACTAAAATTAACAAGTTCGAATAACAAGATGATTTAACATACTCGAGTATGGAAATTGGGGAAATTGAGAAAGTTTTAGCAATGAGCCAAAAATCAATAAAAACACAATCATGTTATTGTATCAATACAGCCTTTCATTACTTATTAATGCGGCAAAAAAGCCATACTTGCTGCATTTTGTACATTTTTGTCTTGTTTAAACCTGTAGGACATCTATCATTTTGCACTTTTTGGCTGTGCCAGAATAAGATTTTTTACATAAATTTAATAAGAGATTCAGAGGGGATTTTCATGCATTCATGCCTAAAATGCACGCGATTTTAGGTCATTGTTGTGGCTAAATTTGTAATACCCGTTCAGGCTTACCAGACAGAAAATTGACAAGCCCGACTAAAAAGAAAAAGCTTTGGGCGTTGGGCTGCAGCTAATTTCAAACACTGATATTATACAGGGTTTATAGTTGCATAGAAGTAATTTTATGTGCTATCTGAAGTCAAGTTTCAAATCAGTAGCTAGAATAGTACTGAGCCTATCTCTAGCCAAGAAAATGCAACAAAGGGCAGTAACTACAAAATTATGAAGTAGAAAGTTATGGTTCTTGTGCAGTGTCTTTCTTCACTATGAGATATCCTCCTATAAAGTTTCAAGCCAGTAACTGAAATACTACAGTATAACCTCTGCAGAGCGGCCCTCTACAGAACAAATCCTCTGCACAACAACATCTTTTGTTATTTCCCTTAGGAGCATTTTTAATTGAATGTAACCTCTGCAGAGCAACAACCTCTGAACAGCAACACATCTTAGTCCTTCCCAGTGAGTGTTGCTCAAGAGTGGTTGTACTGTATTGGATTTATGATCCGTAAAAGCTAACAGTGAATGGCGCTGAAAGTAACCCTATATGCCACTTTTTATCAAGTTTATACTTTTATATACATGACTCGACTTCAATTTCTATGTTTTTTACATCAACAACTGGTAGTACCTGACAAAAGGGACAAATTTTAAGACAGGACAATGTTTATATTATTTATAACAACATATATAAAATAATGCCAACATACATCCATAGCACTGAAGAAGTCTTCATCTTGTTTAAAACGTTTTTGTCTGAAGAATTTTCTCCACATTTTATATTCTTTAGCAATAGTATCCAATCTTCTCTTCCAATAGTAGCCCTCCAATACCACAGCCTGAATATAAAATAATATAAACAATATCATAACGTTATAATATCTCAGGGCTTGAAATCAGTTTTTAAAATAAAGTAGATTGCCTCGTTTGACAACCAGCAATCTCCGTAAACAGATATCCTGTAGAGCATTGTCGTACAGGATCTCTACAGTCTCCGTGGAAAGTCATGTCGAGATGAACTTTGTGTCAACAAATCAATTCGTAGCTTTCATCTAGACGAAAACACTATTAAATCACATTTTGATTTCGTAATTTCAATTTTTAGACCAAGGTTTGCATGCTAATTTAACAGCGGTATTATTCACAGTCTGCGATTGGGCGGCTCATTTCAAATTGCGTGACGTAGACAATGTAAACAAGTTACGTATCATAATGATTTCGTCATGAATATTATGATGAGAAAAGGTCACCTGAACGTGACATTCGTTTGAAAAAGGCCAGATCTAAAATAGCGAGTAGGCGAGCAGAAAATTTTATAATCAGATTGGACAACCAGCTATATATTTTACTTGCCCGAACCAGCAGTAACAAATTGGTTGTCAGAGGCAATCAGAGTCAACCTTTAATGTCAAGCCATATAGATATGACATATGATTGTCAGGGCTGTGCATTGTTAATTTTTCTCAACTGTCAGTGGTATTCATTAACCCAGATGATTTAACTACTAGATATTTGTTATAATTCCTGTACATAAATATTAATATTTATTTTATTTAAAGTGGGTACAGAAGTACTGTAGTAAGTACTCAAATCAGCAGGGTAATGTATGAGTCACAGACTTTTGGAACAGCCCTACTCACTTACAAAATGAAATCAATAGAGAGACTATCTTACCACCAGAACTAAAATAATCATTAATGAATTCAATATTAGTATCAAAGGGGCACAAATCCTAAAGAAATTGGCTCTGAGTCGTAGCTCTTCATATTTGTGTTGATGTATTTATAGGTATGCACACCAACTTTTGACTAGGACACTTGAAATATCAAAGACAAAGTCTTAAACAAAAAAATTCTTCTACTCTTCAATATTTCAACAAATTATTTGATAATGTTAACAAAATGTGTATTATTAATTAAAAGCAGTTTTCAAAATATTATTCCAGCAAGTGTTTTAGACTTTCTGTATTAAAATTCTGATAAACATGTTAAAATATTTCAATTTGGCAGAACCAATTCCCCTAGAGATAAAACATATGTTCAGTTGGCATTAGCTACCCTTATCAAATATATGGTATTTATAATATTAAGGATGGAGATATGGCTGCTACTGATAAAAGTAGAAATATGTTTTCATCTACAAGTTTGTATATGATCTTGCCTCATATTTAAGTTAACAAGTATTAGCATTTCAAAAAAAATGCTTGAAATCGCCATTTAGCCTTGTATTCTCCTTAGAGTAAAAACAGTCAAGCAATATGCGTCAGTGTTTTAAACCGTCCTAAGTCCATTTATAGAATACAAGAATTAGCATGCCCGGTGAACAATATGTAAAACCATCGAGTCTATATATAGAATTCCAGGAATTAGTGTGCCCAGGTAACGATATGTAAAACCTTTGATTTAGATTCGCCCTAAATTAGAGAAGATAGGTTTGCATTTTTTCAACAAATGCGAGTTTAAAAAAGAAAAAAAACATGTTACAATTAGTTATGCATATTTTCTGGTGTTATATTCTTGAAACTGGAACTCGTTCATATGGTATTTTCAGGTAATACAAACAGGTAACCCAACAAAACATGGCGTCGATGAGTCCATACAAACACCCCTATTTTGACTGTTGGACGTCCATTTTTTCATCATGTGCATCGTTTTGATAGGCTTAAGGCAACTGGTGTGGACACAAAAATGCTAAAATCCTGATAATTGTTATTATCACCGCCTTGGCGGGGATAATGATGACCAACACTTAAATTGCAAGGATGCGGAATTCCTATGCCTCACTTGTGAGACTTGTACATTTATGTCCGAGGACAAGTAAATGTTTTCACCCCATTTGTCCATGGACAAGTATTTTTTAATATTCAACAATGACTTATTTTTATTTATCATTACTTATAGAACGCATTTCATAATTATCATAGTGTTCAATATTTTTTTTTGAGTATTGAATTTTTCGACAAGTGCATTTAGATCCCAAGTATGCCTCAATGTTTCAATCATATTCAACAATAAACTATTTTATTATCAATAATTTATTAATGCTTATAGCATGTATTTCACGTATAGTTTTCAGTTTTCTTTTTGAGTTTTGAACTTTTGGGCAAGTGCATTTTGATTCCCTACTGGTTGTTTTTCAGATTTCACATGTCTGAGGACAAGTGGAAAATTTGTCTGAGGAGAACTGGAAACAACTTGATATTCCACACCACTGGACAGCATAAGAGTCGGACAGAAGAGCAAGTTTTCAGAGATAAAGGAAAGATTCCAGATTAGTGCAACTGTTCAATAACAGACATACATTCTATAATTCATTCAGACAATTCCCTCTAAATCAATTTTAAAGTAAGACGTCAAGTTAAATCTAATGATCTATAATAGGCTAGCAGAGAAGAAGACACAATAATCTTAAGGCATAGAAGAAGTTTTAAAGAGTCAGCAACATGAACACACATTAGAACTTAAAAATTCAAATTTCCAATTGTTATAGTCCGTTTTTTTCTCAGATGTCGAAACATGAATAATTTTACTGTGAATTCAGATTTAAAAATTATCGTCAGGATACATTCATGATTTTCCAAAAGTGTGTATAATGATAGAGTAGAGCTGCTTATGTCGTATGATAGAGTTATAGTCAAAGTATTTCAATAATAATGAGGACGCCAGAAAAAAAATAATGCATTCAGTCACCATGAAATTATTCGAGCTTTGACAGTTGAGAAAAAATAGACTATACCCTATATCAATCTCCGTAAACAGATATCCTGTAGAGCATTGTCGTACAGGATCTCTACTGTCTCCGTGGAAGGTCACGTCGAGATGAACTTTGTGTCGACCAATCAATGCGTAGCTTTCATCTAGACAAAAACACTATTAATCACATTTTGATTCCGTAAGTTCTATTTTTAGACCAAGGTTGGTAAGCTAATTTAACAGCGGTAATATTCACAGTCTGCGGTTGGGCGGTTCATTTCAAATTGTGTGACGTAGGCGATGTAAACAAGTTACGTATCATAACAATTTCGTCATGAATATTATAATGAGAAAAGGTCACCTGAACGTGACCTTTGTTTGAAAAAGGCCTGATCTAAATTAGCGAGTAGGCGAGCGGAAAATTTTAGATCGGGTTTTAATCAGATAGACCCTATATGAAATACTTGTAGTATTTTAGCAAACTAGTTTAGCAATAACCATTAAGCACATCTAACAACATGTAACAGCCCCATTGTTTCTTTGAGCAGGAAAATGTTTGTGAACCTTTTTTTAAACTAAATGATCTGGGTGCCATTTTCACAAACATTTTTCTAAATAATTGGCTTAAATTGAGATAATACTAAGTTAGATCAGTTGTTAAGAATTTCTTAAGCTATTTTAAAAGCCTTTTTATTGCTACATTATTTTACTTTTCTCATCTTTCTGCAAAAAGTGTGACTTTGGCGGCCAACTTTCTTAACGGAGACCCATTCTGGAAACGATAGTTCTATTATGTTCTGTTCTTGGACCAAAAATAAGGAAATAAGGGTTTCCCTTTTTTTGTGTTATCTAGGTTATTGATGTACTTTGACATAGACCTTTGCTGTTCATGATTGATCATATTCATTGTTTTCATCATGTTTGATGTAATGTTTTATTTTTATCATACATTTATTAACCGAATAAATCTATCTATCTATGAGCATGTGTAGAGCCACCAGCACTGTGATAACAAGTAAATCTGTGAGCTAATGCTCACTAATGATACCCCCGCAAAAATATAAAAATATGCGACAAACAGGAAGTAGATGAGCAAGGAGCATGAAATCGCTTTACACCACATGGGACTATGGGATGAAGCAATATGCAAAGTATTAGGCTGCTGCATGTTATAGTTGCTGAGAAAACTACGACGGAAATTTTGTAACGGACGGACGCACAGACAATGGTAAAACAGTATACCCCCCTCTTCTTCGAAGCGGGGGTATAATAAGCTCTGTTTCCTTGAATTTGGAAACAATTCAAAATTTCTTCAACAGCAGTATATGAAGCATTTAAGTTGCTGGGCAACCTGCCACTTATAATTAAAACAAACAAACAAAATCTAACCTCTGGTCTGGAGTGTCCAGCATCTTGAAGTGGTGTGGCAAACTGGCAAACTTTATGTTTTTTCCCAAATATATCTGTAAATAGAATAACAAAAACATTCAGAACATATAATCATTTCTGGGCATTAGCTTTAGCATTATAGTGCCAGAACAAAGCAGTGATAAAGCTTATAAAATAATAATTATGTACTGTCAAAACTTCAGTCACTGGACTATATAGGTAAATAACTATTACACTAAACTACAGTCCTCAAACTTCTAACTACATTTAGATTAATACTTTTCCTGCCAGCTTCAAAATTTAGGGGTCATATGTGACCCTTTTTCTTTTTTTCAAGGTTATCATAATTTTCAAAATCATCAGTGTTGAGAATACAACTAAATGGTTGAGACAACAAATGGTTACGTCAACAGATTTAATTTGGTTGCATCATAAAGAAAGCACCTGACTAAGTTTACAGTGGCATCAATGAAAGTATTGCCTTAAAGATGCAAAAAACACACCCTAACAAAAACACTAAACTAACTTGCACTGAACTCAATATAACCTCTTTATGATAGATTATCAAGCATTTCAGCAGATCTTCTTCATATAAGAAAGTAGACAGTTGTTAACAGAGGAGAGCCTAAAGACTGGCATATTCCGGGAAATACAGTAAGATGAGCCTACCACCTCACGTTAGTAACATCAAAACTAACAGAAATCTTTAGTTCAAAAGTGAAAGGCTTAAAACATTTAGAAAATAATAGAACAAGGCACATAAATTTCTACATGGATGAAAGTTCAAAATTTCAAAATCCTAAAATTCCTTAATTTCAGGTTTTCAGTAACTGTCATATTGTAAACTATTTTCAGGTCCCCAAAACCTGAACAGTTCAACTTCACTCTCAGAGTTCAGACAACAAGATTTTAAGGAAATCCCTAACAGACCACTGTCAGTTATCCCATGATACATTAATCCGCTTATGCTGCGTTATGTGGGCCATTTGGTTAGAAAAATCTCAAAGTCACGAATGATTAATGAGGCAGTTTTAAGGAAACCTCCACGAAAAAACTAGCCAATGATTACATTTTATACCTAAGCTTTGGTTTACCATTCAAAATTTTTCAAAGCAGGTGATGTCTGACGTAGAATTAATGTTAATAGTTCTTTAGAACATTCAAGTACATATAGGACAATATGTCAGTCAACAAACACTTAGTCAAGTTAATGAATCATTTCCTGGCACACTAACATTTCAATAAATACATGTTCAGTATACATGGATCAGTGCAAAACTATGCTAACTACATGGTAATAAAGAAGGATGTATACAAGTTTAGCACTGACCCATCAAATTAACATGAACTAGATTCTAACGATTTTATCACACAGTTTATTTACTAAATTATTTATTGCAATGTGTGGTGCTACAATGATAAAAGACAACTATATATACAGGGGCGTAGCTTGCCCAAAATAAATGTGTAGGCACAGGTAACCTCGGGGGTCTGGGGGGCGTCTTACTAAACATCGTACTCTCAATTTCGACCTACGAAAAATCGTACGTCGGTCTCACGATTTTGCTGGTGTCTTACTAAACATCGCCGATTTTTTGAAATCGTACTATTTTCGTCAAATCGTCGATTTTCTCACGACCACTAGGTACCAGTCGTACCTATGTACGATAAAATGGCTGCCATACTGTTAGATCTCGGTAAAGACAGAAAATACGCGTTTTTCGTTAAAGAAAGACACCTTTGGTTGATTAAAACACACAAATTAGCTATAAATCGATACAGGCTTGATACAGAATCAACAACATACGCTGAATACTCAAGACTTTGAAAAATTGGCTCTGGAAAATCCAACGCGATTGTCTAGATTGCGTCGAAGGTAAACAGTACTTTTTATGTGTTTTGTTGGTTAAATACAGGTCTAATTAACTGCATGTACAACAAATTAAAGGTAGACAACTATTCTCTTGCGTGTAAAGCTTCCGAGTGATACGGACAGCCTGTAAACAACCAACGTTTGCGTCGTCTGTCATAGTGATTAGAGTTTTAATCTTCCGTAATAAATAAAATGCGATTATCAGAACACTTTCCACTAATTATTAACTGAACTTAGTCGTTTGCAAACAGCTGGAATGAATAGTTGACTTCAGTAGGATGCAATTGGTATCAAATGACGGAAAACATCACATGTTACCAAGAAAAAAGTAGCCATAATTTCGGATGGATGTATTGACGGATATGTACACTCACTTCCACTGATATAACTAACAATGTACACTCTTACCTCTGTATTAAAGTGAGCACTACTCTTATATATTTTATTTAACTTTCTATTACATACTACCGGTATGTGAAAATATTGGTTCACTAGGTCATGTGATCATATGTAAATATTGATTTTTGTTTATATTGTCTTCATGTTTCAATACTTTGTAATCTTGTCATAGTACATGTCACAAAAATAAACAATTCACTTACTTAAATACCATTTCTCTTTTCAGGATGTTCTCCACATATGGCAGAATAACATTAGATTGGTTTTTTTTTCAAGTACAGTATAACCTATGCAGAGCGGTCCTCTACAGAACCAATCTTATACACAACAACAGCTTTTGATATTTCCCCAAGGTGTAATGTCAATTATATATATCCTCTACAGTGCAACAACCTCTGAACAGCAACATACTTTAGTCCCTCCCATTGGGTGTCATTTAAGAGTGGTTGTACTGTAGTTGCAATTGTGTGGACCAAGTGCGAAGCTCAACTAATAATTCAAAGCTACCTTTAATTAATGTGAAATACTACAATTACACTCAATCTCTAATTACCTCCTGATAAAAATACACTCCGAATGAAAAAAATAAAATATCACATTGGACATTTCACATTGAAGTATTCAATACATCAAATACTCTCATTAGCTGCATCATGATTTTAACAATTTAATGTGCAGCATTTATATACCCAACACATCAAATTACTTTAAAATGAGAGACATTCTATCTAGAAGAACTGAAAATTATTCATAGCAGATATGTTTCTACATAGGTATGAAAAGATCTCTATTGACAGTGAGAATGCTAAGTGATATCAACTTCTTGATTGACAACTTGTAGACATAGGAATATGTGACTGTTTGATACATGAACATGTTATACATTAGATGTACATGTATGTTATTTTTACTATTAATGGTTTATGTAAAGGTAGAATTCTACAAAAGTAAAACTTTTGTGACTATTGCAAATGAAAATTTCTAAATACTGATTATCAAACAATTATATTGTGCATTGTAAGTTTTAATTTTCCATCATGTCAGAGATTTTCATTATTTTTAAGACCCAACATGGGTACAAGGAGGTAAATGGCGAATGGATGGTTCATTTTGTATTATTGAAGTGTTTCATAGGTTTTTTACTGTGTAGTTTTAATCCACAATTAAAAAAAATGTCATTCTTTTTCAAAAGTAGACACATTAAATGTTTCTATGTTTAAATAAATGCATGATTAACAGATTCGCTTTATTAATCCTAAATAATTAGGTGTAAGAAATATGAAAGTATTTTAAATATCATTATTACCTGTTATTCAAAATAGACTGTGCAAGTTCTCATAGGTTTTAGTAGGTCAAATTTTTGGTCAACATATAAGACTTGTAGGGAACAAAATCAATCTTGTGTTTATTAAACAAAAACAATTGAGAATCTAACAAATAAGAAATAGTTATTTTATAAAACATTTATAATATATTGGTTCAATTTACATGTATGTGGCAATTTTTTATTTGTCTTCACCAATGGCACATTTTTCAATTCTTATATTTCAATGATATTAAATTTCAAAATTTTGAAACAAGATGAATTGTGCCACCTAAATTTACTTTATCTAGAATATATGAGATCTAACATCATATGTTACTTGTGTTTGTCTTAAATACAATAATTGTCTTAAATGGGGTCCAAACGTTTTTTACAAATATTAAATTTTGATGTTTTGAAGTACACTTAGAAATAGTTTACATGAAGTTATCAGTTTCACAACTAATACATGTAGTTTAGTATGAACAATTAACTATGTTCTTTATGTATTGTAAGTTTAAAATAAAGATACAAAATAAAATGAGTCTGCAATCATTTTTCAATAACAGCTAAGAGTCTAAGAGAAAATAAGGAAAATGTTCATGTGAAGAACTTTTTGACCCTAGTGTACTTCAAACTATTATTTCTTGTATTTTGACCACCAATATATTGTATTTGTATATGATGTAATGAATGAAATATGCCAATGTTAGTAATCATTTTCATTCCTTTAAAAAGGGTTTCTTGTTAAAATAGCATAATAAATGTTGTTAAATTAATTAAATTAATGCATGACATTGTGTAATATTGAAATGAGATAAATTGTCATTAAAGTGAAGACAAATATGTCTTGTACTATATAAGACAAATATGTCTTGTACTATATTGTACAGTAGCATGTTTTTTTCTTCTGTTTACTGATTGAATACATTTTATATCTAATCTATGAAAATAGACAGTTGTGTTGCAGTGTTATATGTTTCATTTGTGTGTTATTTTATAAAAAAACAAAAAATATAAGTGTCTCATTTCCATGAACTAAATTTGTATCCACTGTTTGGAAATAGTGTTATAATTGTATTCAATCATCCATCAGCCTTGGCTTAGTCATAACACTTCTCAGTAATGATGTTGTATGCAACATATCTAAATTTTAGACACTAATAAGTAGTCTCATTTGACACATGGGGGTGTGTGACTAAAATTCAAACTTGTAATAAGTAAACTAAGTACCAAATGTATTGAAATGTTAAAAAATGTTGGTTTCATCTTAAAGAAGTAGTCTCTATGTGATCTGTGTTTAATGTAGATTCTATTTCTAATATGTTTAACTTTATTATTGATGCATACATGAACTGTATAAAACTATGAAAATGATATTATTGTTATATTGTACATGAGAAATAAAATTGGAAACAAATTTGTTTGTTGCATCATTGCTGCCTTTTTCAGACAGTACTGTACAATGTATTTGAAACTGATTAACTGGAGTTAGCAACTTCTTAAAACATTTCCTGACAGTGTTACAGAATTATAATACAGTAATTGTTCTCCCTTGCCTTTTAGCTAGCTTTTATGGCATCCTAGTAGTGTCCACTTACAACATGAGAGGTTGTGGGTTTGAATCTCAGTTTGGACCATGGATTTTTATAGAGGGATACACTTGCATTACGTCACTGGATATACTGTGTAATGGAATTCCGTCTGCTTTTGTAACAGTATAAGCTCATTATAATCGGAAAGGAAACAGTGGTCAAGTTAATACTGTGTCATTTTGTAAATAAATTTATTCTGAAAAATTGAGCAAGTATCATAGCTATTATTGAAAAATTGAACTCTGGCAACACACACTGTATGTATGTTGTGTTACAGTCCTACCATTTCAATGAAATAATCTCTTATGTAATTTCTATCTTCAATTATTACATAACTTGATGTAACAGGGTAAGAAGAATATGCAGCCTGACTGAGACTAGAACCTGGAACCCCTCGCTTACAAGGCTAATGCATTCTCGACTGAGCTATCCAGCCGCTTACATATCCTTCTCTCCATAATGTGAACAGGAAAGTACCGTGACATTTAGAAAATTAAAGTGCCAGTAAAGGGGTGCACTAACGATCCGTCCCCAATACTTTCTCCCCCTAGATGATCTGTTCCCAGTCATATAGGCCCTTGGACGATCCGTCCCCAATTTTGGGGAAGGATCGCCTAAGGGCAAATATGACGGGGACAGATTGCCGACATTCCAGTAAAGGTAATGTGCCTTAGATCTCTAGTTTAACAAAATCATATTTCTGCCATCAAGGCCACCATTCTTTAAATAACTTAATATTTTTGGATGCCACTTATTCTAATATTGATATGACCAGCATAATGGTTTTGCACTAACAAGTATCATTTCAATTTTGAGTTTTTAGCATTTTTGAGGCTTCCAATCAATTTCACCTGTACTGATTAGATTGACGATTTAGACAGCCATCATATATAAAATACAAAGATTGGCACGCATTTTAATCAATGCCAAGCTTATGCATAATGTAAACGAGAGCTGATTTTTCTCCATTCTTTGCTTTCCAAGGACGTTTGGTGATGTTCAACGGTTGTCAGAAGTGTCAACATATTCCCAAGTGTTTCCTGCATAAATCCTATATTCCATGTTGAATCTACAGTTTGTACAGATCGATAGACATTTTACTTATTTTTTAACACCGTAATTACATAATTTCAATGCTAAACAATACGTAAATGCCGCGAAATTGTTAGTTATCCTTCCGTCTCGAATGTAAACAGTCCATTAAAACTTTATTTTGAAGAGTATCCGGAACCATGCGATACGATTGTTTGCGCATGCGTCAAAATCGCAGAGACTAAAAAACGTACGATTTTACTGGAAGAGTACGATGGCGTTAGTAAGACGGTCATAAGATAAATCGTACCTTAGTCGTACATCTAAATCGTACGATAAGATCTTTGAAAATAGTACGATGTTTAGTAAGACGCCCCCCTGGTGACTCCACATGTATGACGCCATCAATCAGTTACAGACACTGCTGCTTGATTTACCTCCCTTTATAAGTAAATTAAACATCGTATCATGATCATTTCTTATGGTTAACCTCATGCTGAATCTAGACTGAGTTATTGTTTTTTTATTGAGCATTATTTTCAAAAGTGATGGTACAATCCATACTGCTAGTACCCTCAGCCTACGATTTTTATTGCATTTTTTGGCATTTTTAGCCTTTTTACTTTTTTCGAATTGTCAAAAAATGTGTAGGCACGTGCCTTGTGTGCCTATAGGCAGCTACGCCAATGATGTATACAATAAACAAGTATATTATCATAAAGTTACATCTGGATGTATAATTATATCAATCCTTCACTAAATCACCACAGTCTTTAAACTTATCTATTTATATTTTTACTGCGTTTAACGCCCTGTCAACACAATTCAGGTCATTTACCGTGTTCTGCGCACCTAACATAGCTTTCCTGGACTTTATCTATAACCATTACTCACCTACCCTTCTATTGTCCATTTTTTCTCAACTGTCAAAGTTTGAATTATTTCATGGTGAATGATTACACACTATCTCAATATCTCGAGTGTAAGACAAAGAGCGTTTAGTCACCATGAAATTATTCATGTTTTGACAGTAGAGAAAAAACGAACAATACAAGGCTGGAAACTTCTCCATATTATCTTACCAATGGAGGAAATTTGACATTATTTTCAAATTTCATGGAAGGGTATAACCACTCCAGGTGGGATAAGAACCCGTACCACTTTCCGAACACAAGATTTCAAAGCTCTACCAACTGCGCTATCCACCCGGTTCAGTCTTTAAACACTTAACAACCAACCACAAAATGTTTTCAGCAAGGACAGAGAGAACAAGCCCCAACCCTCAATAATATCTCAAATCCAAGATTACATTTTTATTAGCTTTAATATGATCATTTTATGCCAGTCTAATGCACCTTGTTTTCTTGGTCCCTCTTCTATAACCAGTACTCACATACCCTTCCACAAGGACAACAACTTCACTGTATACCTCATTAATGGAGCAAAATTGCATCAGGGCTCAACATCAATTTTTAAAGTAGGTTGCCACCAGCTTTAAATTTCACTTGACTGAATCAAATGTTAACTAGCAGTAACAAGTTGCCCAAACCCAATGTTATCAGACTTTCAAGAGGCTAGATTCTTAGTTACCAACTGCACTGCAGACCTTGGTTTTAAACCAATTCAAATTGTTTATCAGGGAAAACTAACATAGTCAACAGTATTATTATTTAAACATATGATTAGAATGATAAAAATATAACAATACAAAAATATTCCTTTTTAATGAAGGTGAAGGTCACTCTTTTATTAATAAAGGTGAAGGTCACAGATATAGTTGAAGAACTAAAGGCATAGAAGGCATAGAAATATTGAACAAAAAGTAGAACAGACTATACAAGAGTTTAAACACAAATAACCTTAGTGTACTTACAACTATGATTGTATACATTTTTATCATTACAGGTCAAGATTTAGAATGATATTTAAACATGCTAAATGCAATACGATAAAATACTGACAGAAATTATTCAACGAACATGAAAACTTTAAACATATAATTTGAGCACAGATGGTTTTTGGTTTTTTCTGTTTTTTTTACTAGATTTAACGCGTGTCAACACAATTTAGGTCATTTTAAAGCATCCAGCACAACTAACCTAGCTTTCCTGGACCATTGAGCACAGATGTACAGCACTTGTACTCGGTAGCTTCATGCTAGCCTTAATGGCCAGGCTGTTGAGTGTCCACATAACATTTTGAAAGGTAATGGGTTCAATGCATGGTCCAACAAGGGATTGAACCCATTATCTTCCAAGTAGGTAAGTGGACACACTACTACATGACCATTAAAGCTAGTAAGAAAGCAATGGAGTACTAATGCCATAATCTTATTAAACCTTTTACTTCAGGACCATAAAAATTCAACACCTGTTTGATAATATGTGTTTACAAAAAATCTTGAAATATAAATACAGAAAGTTATGAAGTAGACATATCTTTAGTGATTATTCCAAAGCAGAATAGCAGGGCACTGCACCCTGCCCTTTTTCTCTCCTCCCTGCCCTTTTTAGCCTTTTTCTATGCAGTACATTTAAGACATTTACTCTCAGATGTGCCCTGCCCCTTTTTTCTGCCTCCCTGCCCTTTTCTGGGTGCTGGAATAATCACTATATCTTATTCCTTATCCATTTATAAGGATTTTCAAATCCAATGGAGATTTATTTCTACTGCATCTCATTAAAAAACAAAACATGCAACATATCAAAAAGGATTTCAATTGTTAATCTTAGTCTCCAAATTGTCTCAGGCAGTTTTTCACAACAGGTCCTTCACGTAAACATTGCGTATGTAAACATTGCCGGTTTCATTACTAACTTATATCTAGGGGTGATTTATTTTTTCAAATTCATAGTTTAGTTAGCGTACACTTATTTTAAAAACACATCATTTTATAAAAAATTATAGTGTGCATATACACTATTTAAAATAAATGTTAAATATCAAAGTGGTATGTTTAAATGATTTAAGTGTTGTTCATGCATTAGCTTATTCACCTATTTAGTGGGCAAGTCCATTGTTTAAAGTACAAAAACACGCATGACCTAGAATACGACCTGTAGCTATACAAAAAGAAAACAAAATATGTGGACAATATTAACAAAGATTGCATCATCAACTACTATGATAAAACTGGACCATATGTAACCTTACACTGACCAGAGAGTCATTTAACCTTATGATAATATAATGTAGTCTATTGGCCCTATAGGTAAATTTCCATAAGGTTAAGCAACTTTCTTTGGTTGCTGTACTAAGTAAACTCTTACATTATCTATGTAAATGTATAGGTTAATGTTAGACAATAAATATACTAACAGGACCTGTTAACTAAATCTTATGACCCCTGGGGCAGAGCTAATTTTGACCCCAAGGGCATAATTTGAACAATCTTTGAGAACCACCTTCTAATGATGTTTCAAGCCGAATATCAAAGCTCTAGGCCTTGAAGTTTTTGAGAAGATTTTTTAGCATCTAGTGACCCCTGGGGCAGGGCCAATTTTGACCCCAGGGGCATAATTTGAACAAACTTTGAAAAGCACCTTCTAGTGATGCTACATGCCAAATTTAATAACTGTAGACCTTATGGTTATTGACAAGAAGACTTTTAAAGAAATTGTTGACGATGGACGCAGGCACAATAGCTCACCTTGAGCACTTAAGTGTTCAGATGAGCTAAAAATTAATTAGACCTAGTCAGAACACAGCATTAATTTTTAAAGTAGGTTGCTTGATAGGACCATATACATACTACATATTGCACTTCCCCAAACCAAATGTTTACCAGTAGTAACAAGTTGCCCAAACACAAATTCAGGGTGTCAGGGGCAACAGAACAACCTTAGATGTCAAGCCCTGTCAGTGGTCCACAAAATTTAAAGGGATGACTTGAAAGTCGGATATCATTAAGCAAATCTTAATTTATGTAATGCAATGTAACTGATCAGTTTGTTCAGTCAAGAACCTTGCCTCATAGAGGCAAGTTTTAAACTAAACTATACCAATACAGTGACAACATTACAAATACCTATGATTAATTATCAGAGGACAGTAGTTTATTCATTATAGTTGTCATATTAATTACCAGTAATTGCATATACATGACTGTAAACACAAGGTGATAGCTTGACCTTGGTCTCAAACAACAATGATGAAATAATTACTGTAAACGTTATAATAGTATTATTACTGGTAGATTTTTGTTTGGTTTTTTAAGTTTGGTTTAACCCTAAACTGGTCAATCCCACATTTTTACGTGTCTGGACCCCCCCTTCAAAATGGCCACCACAGCCTTTAAATTGGTGTTTTTAACAGGATTTAGTGAATTTCACCTTTGGAAAGTTGTCCCAAAAAAATGACTTTTTTTTCGCTCACTTCCCCACCAAAAGATGTCTCACAGGGGTTTCAAAAGGGCATGTGCCCCCCCTTTGTTGTTGGGGTTTGAAGGGGGCGCAGTGCCCCTCATAGCCAGAAAAAAATTGGGGTCACTGAGTGCAGAGAAAAGGCACCAAATGCTGATAAGAAAACAAGTCTCTGAAAAGACCTGGCACTTTAGACTTCAATTATGAAAACTATCACTGTTTGAAATGCTAAGTTGGGGTTGAAAAAGAGTTTGGTCATGAAATTATTTCTACGGTCATTCTTCCTCCTACCAATGATTTTTAATTATGTAGGGCAGTAATTTTGTCAGTCACTGACAAAAGTATACGCTTAGTAGTTGGTTAACAGCTAAATCCAGAGATTTAGCCTTTTCAGGAGGAGTGAGTAGGTTGACTGACCGCCGTTACATGACCTATACAATGTGTTGCTATAGTATAAAACCAAGCAAACAAACCAAATCCATGAAAGTATGCTCAGCTCTGAAAACCAACCTGTCACCACTTGTTTAATGGACTAGTGAGCTTATTTATTTTATTTTATTTATTTATTTATTTAAGTTAACGCCATGTCAACACAATTTAGGTCATTTTACGGCGTCCAGCGCACCTAACCTAGCTTTCCTGGACCATTGTCTATAACCAGTACTCACCTACCCTTCCACAAGGCCGGAAACTTCTCCATGTTATCTAATCAATGGAGGAAAATCAACATTATTGTCAAATTTTCATGGAAGGGTATAATCTCCACGGGTGGGATTCGAACCCGCACCCCCTCGGGCACGTGATTCAAAATCTCGGCGCGCTACCAACTGCTCTATCGACCCGGGTGAGATGTACAAGCGAAAGGGTGCTGATAGAAATATTATAAATACTATAGAATCTGCATTCATGTCTATAATATAGACATATTATGCTATAGAATGTAGAATGAGGTTTTCTATCATTTATCATTCTGAATTAAAAAGGCATTCTGACAAAAAAAATGGCCTTGAGAATATTTTTAACAGAAAATTTATTCCAACTCATGTAAACAAAAACTAAACTTTGATCCAGGAAACTCCACAAATGTTGATCTTGACATTTTCTGTCATTATCTTATTTAAGCGTCCTCAATATTTACCTTCTATTACAAATGTTATAAACAAGACTAGTCATCTGAGTTAAATAAAATGATGGCACAGAATCTATGAATGAATATCAAAAAGTGTTTATCGTTATTCAAGATATTTTTTAATAAAGCTTGAGTTTAGTGATTCACTATCAAGCATGTTTGTTAAATGCAGAATCATGAAAAAGCCAATCTTTGGCAAATAAAAATGGAAGCAGCTTTCCAACTTTACAAATTACAATTATATTAAAGATAGGCAAATAATATTTATATTGACACCTGTGTTTATTATTTCTTTATTTAAAGCACAAGCTAACTCAACTATCTCCATAGCTGCCAAGATAAACAGGGCTCAAAATATTAACTTGCCGGCTCAAATTGGCAAGTTAACTTTGTCGTTGGCCGAGTTAAGCTTTCCTGAAGCTCGCCCACTCCGATGAGCACTTTTTTCTGGTGCCAAGTGAAAAAGGTATGGAATAAATCCTTCAAAACATTAGAAATTATCCTTTCACTGTCTGAGTGGCAGGGCGAGTAGATATTGTCACAGGGCGAGTGATTTGGGAAAAAATTTCGAGGCCTGTAAGAAGTAAGGAGTCAACCAATTCTAAAATGTTTCAATTTTGGTCAACTTTTACTGTTATTGAATAAAAATGTATATCTACAAATCTTAAGACAAAATTAATGTCCTAGTGAAAACTATGGGCACCAAAATAAAATTATTCATTAGTTTGTCTTATTTTGAATGTACATAAAATATATTATACCACAATAAATGAAATTATAAATTGAACTTGAAGCATTGTTTTTGTCTGGTTTTTTAAAAAAAATCCCGTCTTTTGTAAAGGTATCAAGGCCACAACAAATTGATAGTGTGTTCTACAGATTTTTCAGGGGGAAAATAGGGCAAGCGAGCAAAGAAATTTAAAAAAAATCTTAATTCAGTTGCTTTAGTAATTTGACCAAATTCTTAAGAGCAAGCAAGGAATTAATTTTTTCTTTGTAAATGTCAAAATTAAGGTGCAAGTGAATCCATAGAACATTATAATCAGCTTGTTAAGGCCTTAATATGTTATACTTGGTCATTTTTATCAAACCTTAATGGTTTTGACCTAATGCCAACAAACCATAACCTTTAAACTGTTGACAATCAATTAAATATTTTGGTCCTAAAGTACACAAAGATTTGTCAACATTAGCCTAAAATAAATGATTGTAACATTAACACTCTTCTTGAGTCATATAGAAATATATAAAACCATTCAAGGATAAACCAATCTTTCTTGTGACACAAAAATAGTACAGCATGTAAGAGAAACCAGTCATATAACTCATACTGTTCTAAGACTGAACAGAGGAACCAGTCAAATAACATATATTGTTCTAAGACTGAACAGAGGAACCAGTCAAATAACATATATTGTTCTAAGACTGAACAGAGGAACCAGTCAAATAACATATATTGTTCTAAAACTGAACAGAGGAACCAGTCAAATAACTCATACTGTTCTAAGACTGAAAGACCTCAAGCCCACCCATCTATCTCATTCGGTAGCTCACAAGTCTACAGATGGAGGGCAGGGCTTTTTCAGGGAGGGGTTGGGAAAAAGGCCTCTGCACGATTTTGAAATAAAATATCGACAAATCAACTCAATTGGAAAATTTCATTCTTAAGTTTTCTGCATTAAACCTTTATATGCCTTGCTTTGGTGTCTCTGGAAGTGTTGCAGTGCTCTTAAAGAGTTTGTTCTGAAAGTCAGTGAGGCATTCAATGTAAAATCAATATTATTTTTACATGAAATCTCATGGTTTCTTTTGTAAAGGCAAAAGACATCCTGTTCAAAGGGAATTATTTAACAAGATTGGGAATTTTTTTCTTGAAATTGGGAAAAATGGTAGTTACTTGGCATTGGGAACGGGGCCCATATTCGGCCCCGTGAGATAGGCTGAAAAGGTCCTGGAGGGGTTGTAACTTTGGTTCTTGGACAGGGCATACTTTCATGGACTTTGATCATGAAAAAACTTCTTTGGTCATTCTTCCTCTAATCATTGAGTCTAAATCATGTAGGATATTTGTAAAGCTAAACAACAACTGGCGTGAATGTGAACAACCTTAAAAGTAAACAGAAAATCAAAAGTGAAAATTTGAGTATATAGTATATATATTGAGAATACAGAGGCATGTGACTAACAAATGGTTAACATTTAAATCCAGAGATTTAACCTTACCAGGAATGGTAAGTTGACTGACCGCCGTTTGACCAACACAATGTGTAGCAATGTGTTATGCCCAACAACAAAAAGTAAATAAAAAAAACATTAAAAATATAATCAAAATGATACATAACATGAAAATTCAAGGTCAAATTTTGTTCTGTTTATGTTTAGATTTTGTTATCATTTTTTTCTTTCAGTATGTCTCAAATATCATGGTGTTACACCTATTTAATCACGTATACATACTCTCTATCTATATTTACACTATTAAATATTCAAAGTACTTTATATATAATGTTTTATAAAGATAAACATTACAGACAATGCAAAAAATATATAATAAGTACATGTGTCATATTTAAAGTTATAAACCTAGTAAAAAGAAGTCAACCCGATTTTAAGTTTATCTAGGTGTACTATAGTCAATGTTGGTTCAAATTCCATGAGTTTTCTATGACTTTTGAGAAATGCACAAACAAAAACAGGAAATTTGGCTATAATAAACAAGAAATATTTTTAAAAAAGATATTCGGCGCTCTGCTGGGTTCATTTTCAACAGTTTGAAGTATAAATGTTGGTCATGCACAGCGTACAATGTATTAACTATAGATCAAATGTATTTTGACCGAAACTGCAATTCAGCCTCAACTGACAATTTTTGTCCAAATATATTGCCACTTCGCTGATTTGTTAATTTGGAAAATCTGTCCGATTCTAAAATTAAAAACATCTTTAATAACAATGCCATGGATTTTCGATTAAAAATCACTTCTTTCCAGAATGACCAAACAATTTATGTTACTTATCTGGCGAACATAAAACAATTTGATAGAAATGCTCAATGGCGGCCTACATATGACAAAATGAAAACCCATTCTGAGCGTGCGCTGAGTCATATTCACAGTTTAGTTACACCGCAAGTGGCGTACCACGATGAATGAGTGATCAATAAGCATAGTGAGTCACTCATTATACACAGAGTAAATAGTCAGCAGCTACTGTACGTGCTACACACCTGTTTATCACAAATAGCCATGTGTTTTATCCATTTCTTTATACCGTAAAGGATTTTCATTGGACAAACAGCTATGGTAGAGCAAATTGTATTGGTTGAAATATAGGTCAAAAGTTGGCTTAGACAGCTGGGCCGAAAAAAACAGTATTATGTAACACTAGCAATGCGCTTGTAATGTATGAGAGCACATCCTTACATGATTATGAATTTTTTTGTACATATCAAGCAAGACATTTTTGTTGAAAGTTTTAAACTTATTTCAAGGACACTTATTGCTTTTATGTTTTTAAGAATGTTTCATCCTTGCAAGACATATTTTAAAAATTCCATGATTTTTCCATTAAAAAACCTGAAGTCTGAAGTTCATGATTTTTCCAGAAAAAAAGCTTATTTTTCATGATTTCTTCATATCTGTAAGAAGTTATGAACGCTGTACAGTGGTGTTACTGATTGTGTGAAATATTGTGACATGTCAA
Source organism: Mactra quadrangularis (assembly GCA_025267735.1). Taxonomy (NCBI): domain Eukaryota; kingdom Metazoa; phylum Mollusca; class Bivalvia; order Venerida; family Mactridae; genus Mactra; species Mactra quadrangularis. The sequence goes on from CM046305.1 coordinate 9,933,849, forward strand.
ACGTTGATGTGAAATGAGAATTCACGGAGGAAGGATTTAATCATTCTATGTAATTTCCTAAACAATTAAGATAATATATAAATTTAAAAGTATAATATCATATTTTTTTTCCTTTTCTTTAGATAATGTTTTACTTTAGGATTATTCTGCTTTTATAATAGACTACCGCTTTGCCAGGGACCATATTATAATCTATCCTACAATTCCAATTTTCTTGGTTGGGTTTAAAATTGTAGCAACACATTGTTAAGGTCAAATAGCCGCGGCCAATCAACCTACTCACCATTCCTGGAAAGGCTAAATATCTATGGGTTAAGTCATTTTCAAGTTACTGGTGCATGCTCCAGTCAGTGACAGACAACTGCTCTACATGGTAGGAGGGAGAATGACCATAAAAATTATTTTTACGACCTATCTCCACTAAAGTATGCCCCACCTTCTTATTTAAAATAAATCATATTCTAATCTATCCTAAAATTCATAGAAATTCCTCTAAGCTTTTCACAGATGGATAATGTCTTATAAAGTCTCAGTAGGCTTGCACTTGATGTAGTTTTGACAGACAGCTGTTACATGGAAATTGTAATCAGTAAATAATTTCAGTAAGCAAAGTGCCGATAATGCTGTCTGGACATGGATTTAACAGGGCAAAATTTGGTGGTGTCATTCAAAAGAGAACTTGCAGGGGCTAAAATTCACAAACAAACTGTATAACGAAGTATCATGAAGCTGATACCGCCTGCACAAAAATGCGAATCAACCGATCATGATTTCCTACACCAGAGGTATATGATCTATTTTTAGACAGTGGAAATTTGCAGGTGCATCTATTTTTAGCACATCAGGGATCCAGTTAAATGTACGAAAAGAACATAAATGAGTCAGAGGTTACATAACTTGTTATCTATTTTTTATCGAAAATGTTAAAATGGAATTAACAATGATATTTTCATGTATTGTTTGTTGACAACAAGACTGCTTGATACTGTCATATATTGTTAACAGGGGACTATTTATTCATGCATTGGGTTAACCTCACTACATACCGTTGTACTGAATCTGACTGCGCATGTCTGTTGAATGTCTACTTCCGCGACATTTTGTGATGTGTTTCAAAATATGTCGCTAACTAAGACCTGAATTGCTTATGCAATCCATGTAAAAAACTGTACCATAAAGTACATACAACCTGAGACTGGTATTTAAGGCATTTCTATATGCAGCTTCATCATGCCAATGTTTAAACATATTATTGTATGAAAAAATATCAACCAAGCTCCCTTAAATAAAACTAACATAGAGACAGCAACTACACTACCCTCCATAATTAAGTAACCTGAACACTTAAAAACTGATGATAATAATAATAATAAAGATTTTATTTGATTGTTTGTTTTGTTGGGTTTAACAACGTAGCAACACATTGTACAGGTCATATAATGGTGGTCGTCCACCTACTCACTGTTCCTGGAAAGGCTAAATCTCTGGATTTAGCTGTTAAACAACTTCTAAGTACATACTTTCATCAGTGACTGACAACTGTCCTCTATAATTAAGGACCATTGGTAGGAGGGAGAATGGCCGTAGAAATAATTTTATGACCAAGCTCCACGAAAGTATGCCCCGCCCAGGAATTGAACTCACAACCCCTCGATCAATAGACTTGCGTGCTACCAACTGAGCTAAAATTTATTTAGTGAGGCAACTCAGTTTGGCAAGCCCAGTCTCCCTGAGAGCCTCCAAAATGAAAAGACAATATAATAATGAAATTGAAAAAAATGAGCAAATATCATGATAACATAGTAAAACAGGCACATATGCATGTAAACAAGGAAGAACAAAAAAACTACATGTTTTATGAAATATTTTTACAAATAGCCAACATAATTTAATGTTTTGTATTCATACTGTAAGAAAAGGTAATATGAATTAAAAGGGAAAACGACTCAATTTCGCCATTTTCAGGCAAATCATGCATCAATTTAAATTTAAATCATTTTTTTTTCTAATTCTTCTTTTTTTGTAAGTGAGATTTGACATGAAAAATTCCATCCAAACAATAAATTAACTTGATTATATGCCTGAAATGGCATAATATAAAGCTTTTCGATGAAAATCATCAATAAAACATGATTGTGTAGCTGAATTGGTTGCGAATTGGTATTCTGTTATAGAATTGAAGAGTTTTTAATGACGTTGTATGACCCAGTTATGTATTGCAGACTTTTATACATTGACATTTAATAACAAATAAATTTGATATAAAATTAATTAAATCCCATATAAAGTATTTGTTTAAGAGCTGTTTGTTTTTTTGCCTTTTTATGAAACATCGCTCTGTATACATTCTTATGGAGGGTAGTGTATCTTGCACAGCATGTTTGTAGTCTGTATTATTCATTTGTTTGCAGTACTTTTACACTTTGTTTTCAAAATAATAACTTTATTTACATTTACAACTTAAACTGAACTGAATTCACGACAACAATGTCAAAAACAAGACAGATCCGGATAGTTAACACATTACAAGGGTTGAATATGATTGTAATTTTGAGACTTTTACATTAACAAGTATTGTTATGTAAATATATTAACAGCTAAACATACTACTTGTCCACAGATAAGTAGGGTTGAAATCAATCTCCGTTAACAGATATCCTGTAGAGCATTGTCGTACAGGATCTCAACTGTCTCCGTGGAAGGTCACGTCGAGATGAACTTTGTGTCGACCAATCAATGCGTAGCTTTCATCTAGACGAAACACTATCAATAACATTTTGATTTCGTAATTTCTATTTTTAGACCAAGGTTGGCAAGCTAATTTAACAGCTGTATTATTCAGTCTGCAATCGGATGGCTCATTTCAAATTGCCTGACGTAGACGATGTAAACAAGTTACGTATCATAACAATCTCATCATGAATATTATGATGAGAAAAGGTCACCTGAACATGACCTTCGTTTAAAAAAGGCCAGATCTAAATTAGAGAGTAGGCGAGCGGAAAATTTTAGATCAGGTTTTAATCAGATTAGGTTGAAATATTTACTAGTCGGCAGACGGACAAGTCAGGCATAAGAATGCCTGCTTCAACATAGAATTCCACATTCCTGTTTATACTGGTGTGTGTATGCATATACAGTTCAGATTCTGAGTCTAATCACAGCAATCTTATTCTATAGACTATGCGCTAAAAATGCAATCAATGAACATGAAAAAAATCATCTTTTTTCATTTTGAAGAAAGGAACATAACTTGAGGAGACTCAGAATGAAACCTTGATAGCCTGATTTAGATCATTCATTTATGATTTAAATTATATAAGCCAGTAAATGTATCGACGTTGATCTTTATAAGAAATAAAATACAGAATTATTTATCTTATCAATGCACTGTTCCTGTCTATTTGAAAGAATTAATGTTGAGCCCTAAAGTCACGCCATACAAATTGGTAGTCAATTGAGTTATCAAATCAATTTCAACTTTTGTTAAATTATAATGATTGACAGTTTCTAAAATGTATAGTACAATAAAGGAGTGAATAAATCAATGGAAGGAATCAATTGAAACACTGACTAGTAATTATCATAATTATATACTTACATTGCATGTGCCATTCTCTCCATATAATATTGTTCACTCGTATCTTCTCTTTTACATGCATATGCATACCACGAAACTGCTTCCATTTTGGTGATGTTAACTTTCCACTGCAAACAAAACATAAAATGTTACAATAATGCTATTATCGCCGACAAAAATATACATACATTGGAATCAAAAACATGACCACTTCTTTATCAAAATATTTTAATAATTTCATGGTAAGCACAACTAAATCAATATAATATGGCGGGCTTAGAGCAAAACTGTCGTAACTCACTATTTTTTTTAATTGAGTTATGACCGTTTTGCACTAAGCCCTTGATATGAATGAGTACCCGGTACAAATGAATGCTCTTAAGTATAAAATAGCAGGACGCTGCACAAAGTCCCTTATCTCTCATTTCCTGCCATTTTTGCTTCATCTCATGCAGAATTTAAAATGTCAACACTCTGATGCACCCAGCCCCTTTTACTTGTCTCCCAACCCTTATCATTTATATATATATATATATATATATATATATTTAGACATACGACCACCTACGGGGCCCATATATAAGACCCAACTTGTGTGGCATTATTTCACATAGTCAGTTTCGATATATGCCACTATGTACGCAAAAAATGAACATTATCAAAACATAGACCTAAGGGGTACTAACTAATATATATCAAATATATATTTAATTTTTCGATAGGTGACTTCAATATGACAAGAAATGTAGTACCCCATAAAAATTATACACTTTAATGGGGCATATACCATTCACTATTAAAACCGCCTTATGCACACTATTTTAGAAGGGTACCCTACACCCCCCTACATCATTTAAAAGGTGCTAGAATTGCGAGGCTTGATATATGCCCCTTACGAAATATCGACCCCACAAGTATGGTTTCAAATAGACCGATACCCCGTAGATGGTCATATGTATTAGTATATATATATATATATATATATATATATATATATATATATATATATATATATTTAGACATACGACCACCTACGGGGCCCATATATAAGACCGACTTGTGTGGCATTATTTCACATAGTCAGTTTCGATATATGCCACTATGTACGCAAAGAATGAACATTATCAAAACATAGACCTAAGGGGTACTAACTAATATATATCAAATATATATTTAATTCTTAGATAGGTGACTTGAATATGACAACAAATGTAGTACCCCATAAAAATTATACACTTTAATGGGGCATATACCATTCACTATTAAAACCGCCTTATGCACACTATTTTAGAAGGGTACCCTACACCCCCCTACATCATTTAACAGGTGCTAGAATTGCGAGGCTTGATATATGCCCCTTACGAAATATCGACCCCACAAGTATGGTTTCAAATAGACCGATACCCCGTAGATGGACATATGTATTAGTATATATATATATATATATATATATATATATATATATATATACATGTATCATCCTTTTAATAAGTGATAATAGTAGGGAATGGTTGACAGAAAATGAGAAAACATACACATTGTAAACAGAGATTTCTTTCCTCATATAAGAGCCGAAATTAGGCTTTTTTACAATGGAAAAATTTACATAAACATAACCAAAATTTCACCATTTAATAGCAGATTAATTTGAACCTAAAAATCTGAATGTTATAGCAACAATTTAATGCCTGATTTCTTGATGTGGCAGTCAGTAATATTAAATTAATGCATTTCTGCAAGTACATTATAAGTGAGAACAATAATTAAAAGACATTCACTTAAGAAAACAAGTATATATTTGTACTACTTTTTTGCTAATTGTCCTACAATTTTAAAGGATGAAGTACGAAAATTCACATATAGAAAGACAGGGGCTGTATTTTGAAAAAAAAACACTAAAAAAACTAGGATTTTAATGATGATCGATTATAATGGATAATCAATTGTTTCAGTAAAAGTTGGAGACAATCGATTATGAATTTTAATAATCGATTATCACCACTGTCTAAATTCATTTTATTGACAATGAGACATACTAGTTTTAATTAATTAATATTTCCAAAGAAAAAACATTTCATGTGGATAAAACTCTTCCTAATTAAACATATGGGTATGATGGGTACATTTTTACTAATACTTTGTTATTGTAAACCATTGAAATCTGTGGCAATATTTTTGGTCGGCGACATGGAATTCGCAACTATTGGACAATATATAGCTCCATTTCTATACTACATTGATACGAAAAAAGTACGAAAAACGATTTTATTATTAAACATTAACAACCACCAAACCACTAATTACAGATTGATTATGTATGATTTAATATTCTATTGCATGAAACAAAGTCACTTAAACCATTGCAACTTAATGTCATATATGTTTTCGGAAATCCTGAATAAAAACCCTAAGTAAATGTTTCAACTATATAATTGATGATTGATCGAAAAGAGTCGTCTGATTATTTCCGATGATCAATTATTTTTTTTCGATTATGAAACCCTAAAAAAAAACTCAGTTTCACTGGTATGTAAACAAGATAATCTTAATACTCCTGGGGAATATATAAACTGTGATAAAACAAGCTGTGAGAATAATCCTAGAATGATTCAATCAGTAGATAAATATTGACACTTGAAATAAATACTTAGTACACAAAGTGCAGTACAACTGTTAACAGTGAGTGTGTATATTAAATTGTAGTTACAAGCTAATACAATATCGCATCAAGAGTTGACAGAGTTAGAGATTGAAAAAACTGCGAGTGATGAATAATATTTCCATTCTTATGTCTTGAAGTTGATACATTGTTCGTTTTTTCTCAACTGTCAAAACATGAATTATTTCACAGTGAATGCATTTGTTGAAAATATTGTCATAATACACCCATGAGTTGCCGAATGTGTGTATTATGATTGAGTGAAGCTTCTTATGCCGTATGATAAGTTTTAGTCAAGATATTTTGAATAAAAATTAGGCTGCCAGTACAAAAACAATGCATTCAGTCACTGTGAAATTATTCAAGCTTTGACAGTTGAGAAAAAACAGACAATACATTTGTATATTGGTTTACTCTAATACAATTATTGTTATGCTACCGAAACAACTCAGTCACAGTCTGAATCACACCAACAGAAACTTGTGTCTAGGGGCATTGAACAAGGCACACTTTATCAAGAACATAATGTACTTATTTAGTTTCTATTCGTAAACAATACAACTACCATTACACAATTAACTAACTTAAAGGGTACCACAAAAATGTAATGCTAAAAGTCATTAAATTTTTAATTAAAAGACTTTGGTCATAGTTCGTCTTTAAACTGTAGTCAGGAATCCAACCCATCATTCTAATTTCAAAACCCCACATTCTATCACATTTTAATGATTGGAACTTTGATAACAAGTAAATCTGTGAGCTAATGCTCACTAGTGATACCCCCGCAAAAATCTAAAAATATGCGACAAACAGGAAGTAGATGAGCAAGGAGCATGAAATCGCTTTACACCACATGGGACAATGGGATGAAGCAATATGCAAAGTATTAGGCTGCTGCATGTTATACTTGCTGAAAAAACTGCGACGGAATTTTTGTAACGGACGGACACACGGACAAGGGTAAAACAGTATACCCCCCTCTTCTTCGAAGCGGGGGTATAAATATGAAGTACTAATTCACTGTTTTTTGATGAAATTATTTGGGGTTTTAGAATAATTATGATAACTCTAATTTATACAATTTTTATTATGATTTAGATATTATGCTGAAGATGTGTGTCAATCACTGTTGTTCATTAACTGAGATTAACATGCAGACAAAATTAAATGTCAGCCTTGTACTTCAGAATGGTTATGGGTGCATTGTTTCAGGCTAAACTTATTTACCAATTCAAAAATTATTATGAACTTATTCTTTGTCTATATGAGCGCCGCTCTTTCCCCCTATATATCTATATGAGTGCCGCTAAGTTTTGTTCTTTATCTGTAGAGGCACTGCACTTTCCGACACTATATCTATATGAGGGCTGCACTTTTTACTTAATTTCTATATAAATTACAAAATTAAAATCAAATATAAAGCATCCTACCGTAATTCACATTCTATAAAATTAATGTATTTAAAACACAGTAATAATTGAAATAATATGGATAATATTATATAATACATAATTAAAAAATTCAAGCATATTTTAAAGTTATATCTAATTTTCTCTAAGTCCATATGAGCCCTGCAAAATTTGTTCTTTATGAGCGCCTCATTTTTCTACTCTATTATCTAAATCTATACGAAGCGCCACAAAATTTTGTTATTCATCTATAGGGGTGCCGCAACAATTAGTCATAAATTTTTTTCCAAGATGACAATGTAACTGTAATAGGTTGCTTGAACCCAAACTTAAATCGTCAACAGTAATGTGACAACCTTTTATGTTGAGCCTTGAGCAGCTTCTATCATTCTATGTAGTAAGAAACTATAAATAGTAAAACGTTAAGCACAAATCATAGTTAAGCAACAAACTGTGACATTAGTGGTAGGAGGATGACCACCGGGGTTACCATTGACTCGGCACATGTTACATTATATCAGACATGTACTAGTTAGGTGGCAGCAAAGGAATAAAGTCCAATGCCAGAACTGAGTTACCTTACCTACAATCTTGAAGGACCAAGTCACGAGGAAAAGATGTCTTGGAAAAGAGTTATGTAATGGTGATAGGGCAAATTTTCAACTTCTGAACAGTATGACAATGAAAGCAGATTTTTACAGTCAGAATGTAGAATGTCTGACAAGCATCATAGTTAAGTACCAGACTGCAAGTTGGTGGTTGGCTTGATGATCGCAGGGGTTACCATTGGCTCAGCACGCGTTACATAACCATTAACTTAAGTTAACTAAACTAGAGTTCTTGGCATCTTCTTCTGTAGTAATGGCAATCAATCATTACTGTATGACCATGCTAAATATGTAAACAAACAACCATTTATGAACGAAATAATCTATACACAAATGGAATAAACTATTTACCTGTATGCCAAAGTAAGCTTGTCAAATAATGTTGACAAGGATGCATCCAAAGTAAGAGTTTGAGTAGATCTAGGTCCAAACTTGTACGTTGTACAAGTGTCTTTACTAGCTTCGGAAAAATTGAACCCTGCATGTGGCTCGTCTTCTTCGTCTGACAAATAGTCACCAGTTTTGTTGTCATGAACGCTGCTGACCATAAAATGACCACTGTGAATTCCTTCTTTCTCTTTGCTCTTCGCTCTATCTGTTTGCATTCCGAGCGAAAAAACACTATCATGGACAGGACTTTTCATTGTGACAGTCGACAAGAAACCTGCAAAATCAGTTCTAATCATCACAAAAAGTAAAATTACACTTGCATTCCGAAGTCAAACGGTTCTTTAAGCTATTGTTTTTGCGAATTGATGTTCATCAGCCATATTTTTAACGAAAGTTCATTCACACAGTGCGTGATCGGATCGACGAACCAATCAAAACGTCGTATACATCCCGTAAAGGTCAGGGACGATTATATAAAGTGAAGGTCGCGATAAGGTACAGAGTAAAGTTCGTACTCGCAACCGTCTAAATCCGTAGTACGGCACTGTCCTCTAGATTGCAATTTTAAGCTCTTTTTGCGGACACTTTAAATTATGAAGCTTTGTGCATATTCCGTTTTTGACTTAGATAATTGCATTCGGAACGACCTCGGATATTACTGCGTAACATACTCTCGGATATATCTAGGAGGCATTCGGAACGACCTCGGATATTACTGCGTAACATACTCTCGGATATATCTAGGAGGCCGCCATTGAAGAAATGGCACTACTTTCGGTATCACATGATCGACAAAATGGCGGTGATTGTAAACAATTCGTTAAAAATATTGATGTTTAGTTAAAAATTTGGAAAAAGCGTGATTATTCCGGAAAGGAGTGATATATTTGGCCGGAAAGTGATGCCATTTAATTGATTCAAATTGATTTTAACTTTAGAATCGGTCGGATTTTCTTATTCGACAAAATCTTCAAAGTGGATATATATTCGGATAAACTGTCATTTGCGCAATTTCGGACACATCCAGGAAAATAATTATCATGAGGATTTAAAAACTTAAGCTTTGTGATCAAGTTGCTATGAAAAATATGTTTTAGAAAAGAACATTTAATTCAATAATTAAATATTAGATATAATATTGTATGTAAATCTAAAATATAGAATCTAATTATATATAAATAAATACAGTTAAAATTGATATCAATCTCTGTTGTTTATTTATGTTTGCATTCTTTGTTATTATAACCCATGCAAATTCCATGATTCTCATAGTCGAACCCAGGTAGTCTAGAGATATAAGCAGACACCTGTCCTTGTCGCCTTAAAAACTAGCTTGAAGGCAAACAAGTGCTGTATCATAACTTGGCGACATACACCTACTCCTTTCAGAATTGTTATCAAATTCTTGGAGTTTGATTGCCTTTGTGACTATTTAAGGGTGCCATTACATTATTCCTAGCCGGGTTGTTTACATTTGGTGCCAAATGTAACCCAGTAAAAGTCCACGGTCCAAGTTGAGATTCGAACCAAAAACCTCTTGAGTTGCAAGTGGTCACTCTACCTTGTATTCATAAAATCTAGTTTTTAGTTAAGGGCATACTAGTGCTGTATTATAACTCTGCTACATTATAAAGCCTCTCAGTCACTAGATTTGTACCATCAGGGTGTTAGACCAATCACATCATCAAAAAGACTTGATTACATGTATTATCACTGAAATATATACTGAGAGTCATTTTTACCACTCAACCATCAGGACTGAAAGCAAAGGAGACTGAACTATTACAATGTTCATAATCATTGTATGTTCTACATGCTCTAGTTTGTTCCTAAAAGACTTCTATGGCCATTATAACTCTGCCTATCAAGCAGGGCAGTTGTCGGCCACAAGTAAAGGTTATACCAAGGACCCTATTTAAATGTGTAAATGGGGTCCATGGTTTTACTAAGTATCGATTGAAGCCTCAATGCCAAGATCTAATTAAGCCTCTCCAGTGACATTGGATTATGGATGATGAGTAATTAGAATCATAGACATACCAGTAGATAGCATACAATAATATCTAATTCCTTGTTGCAATATAACTTAACTATTTTCTGTTGAACATATAAACCACCTTTTACTAAACCACATTCAAATTGATGTAAACCTCTCACAGAGGGTTTGTGAGCTTACGGTAAGCTTTAGCCAAAGCATATTTTAGCTCTATCTATAAGATAGATATCAGGTAGTTACATGGCAAATGCTTGCCAACGAGTGCTTGACTACTAGCTACCTTTTATTAAGGCCTCATTCAGTCTGGGGTCTAAGATTGTAAACAACTGCATATTTACATGTCCCACATACTGCTTGCCAAGTTGATGTAACTTGTAAACATTAATGAAGAATCTCAATATTGTATAAAGACATGTCTCAAGTCTTTATGTACCTACTGGCAGTCAGTTATCCTATATAGGATGTTTGTCTGTAATATATCTACAAAGTAAATGGCTAGTTAATTGATTGATTCTCACGCATGACCAACTCCTCCTAAAAGCCAGCATCCAATTATAAAATAATTTACTTAAGATTCTAGCAAAATTTTTGACAGATAAATAACTCCTTTTTAAAACAAGACTAGTGTTTACTACAATTTTTCATTGCACTAAAATACAAAATCAAGAGCCCCAATGAACCATTTACTTCCGAAAATCTGCATGAGAATCAAACACCTAACTTATATGGCTTTGCTAGTCATAACACACAGATCTGTTAGCACTATACAAAATAGGGGTGCAGACAAAAGTCTTGAAAATGAATAAATTTCTGAACAACCTTTTTATTAATATTTTTCTAATTAGATAAGTAATAACATAAACTAAATGAATACATAAAAGGTAAAAGTTAGATTTTTTAAAAATTTAATGTCTAATTTTTATTGTTGTATTAAAAAATCAACTAATTATTCATCAAGAAAGATTTTTTAACTATGAACAATTACTCTTAATGCTTAGTTTGAAATATAGAAAAAAACTTTGAATGAAATTAAAATTACTTTTAAAGTCTTGGGGTTATATGAATTGAAACACTAGTAGTAAAATTACTAGCGGGCTTCAGTAGACAAAATAAAATGCAGTCTTTTATGCCATTCGTCAAGTCTATTCAAACCTATATCCAGCTGTTAAAGGAACATTTTACAGTAAAAACATCTATGATTCTGTCCAAGTGAATAGTGACAAAATTGCTAATAAGAATAGAAAGAAATGGTGTAAAATACAAAAATATTAACTATAATACAAATTATGACATAATTCAAATTAACAATTTATTATTGGCATTGAAAATCATGCTTTGTTAAACAGTAAATTCAGCAATGATCAATCAAATTTGAAAGTCTGCTTGAACCAAATAAATTTTACACTGTTTAATTTGAATAAAGTTAAAGCTAGGTTTTTGAAGTCTACTTCTAGTATCACTATTCTGCCAACTAATGACATTATCTTTCCTGACCATCAATTCAAAATGGTTTACAGTTGAATAGTTATTTAGTCAAACACTCTAAGCTCAAGTGAATAGTTTTTTTAAATAATACCATATTAATAAACTAATTTGAATAAATAGATCTCAGGGTTGCCAGCATCATACGTAAATAAAATTCCCTGACTTTTCACTGACTTTTCCCTGACCAATCTTTGTTTTTCACTGACCAAAATTACTAAACTTAATCGGCCTCCACCTTCCCTACAGCTGTCCAGTTCACCAATAAGTATGTTTGTTTGGTTTTTCTTTCATTCTTTTAACAGTATGGTATTAATTTTTACAACAAAAGTATGCTTTCAGGGCACCAGACAGGTACCCATACACTCAGGAAGGGTAATTTTGTATTGTTTAAAGACAGCATTGGGAATTTTCAGTCAACTCATAGTCTCATAAATTTGTACAGTTTTGACTTGCCAGTCACATTCACTCTAAACTAAATGATTTGAATAGCTAAAGTATAGATTATGACTGTAGAGTGACAAATAAAAAAACTACCGTAAGTTGTTCATAAACTTTCTTTTGTCCTGGTACCCAAAAATGTTTATGAACAAGTCATATTTACAAACATAGTTTCAGGAGTCATTTTCATTTTTTTTTAATTGAAGGGGATCTGAGCCAGGGGAAAAATACATATATGATTTTGAGAGAGGAATGGTTCCCATATTATTCCCCAAAATATACCAAACTAGTGCCCTGGCTCTTAAAATAGATCTTCGCAGTTTGGTAATTTTATGTGAGTTGAAAAAAATGAAACTATGCATAATAAGCATGCACATCTTAACGATTATACTAAAAATTCTATCATTATTAAAGAACAATGTATATTTAGCCACAAATGAGGAATCAAAGTATCACAAAACATATAAATTTGGCTTGTCAAATTAAACAGTCTAAACTGAAGGTTAAGTATCTTTTATGGAATGGTAGAAATATAACATAGACTGTAGAAGCACCCAACTACATATCTATTTTACACAAGTAAAACCAACGCTTGGTCAGGAGACTCGAACATTTTTCTACGACTTGTAAAAAGAAACAAAAATGACACACAAAAGAATCTCAAAAACTTAAAATTCAAAGGTAACTTGACCCCATAACAAGTCAATAGTCATTTTAAAATTAACAATTTCATCTGTAAGTGAAGCTCATTATCAGGTGTGAACAAATACAAGTCCCTACAAGTTACTAAAGAAGGTTAATAAGCTCAGGGGGCAAGGATTGCAAAGCCTTTCTGTCTTCAAGTATTTAAGTAATTATATTAGAGTGCTTGTTATAAGACATAAATGTAGAAATAAAAACTCAAAAAAAGTAGTTGTTAAAGCAATTTTATATACAATGAGACTGCCATAACCTTAGAAAATATAAGAAAGTCTCCATTGAAATTAATTTTCCCTGACTTTTCAGGAATTTAATTTTTCACTGACCAATTTTCAAAATTCCCTGACAATTCCCTGACCTTGAAAAAATATCAGATTTCCCTGACTTTTCAAGTCCGCTGGCAACCCTGGATCTAGTGAAACTAGCCATTGTAGTCAAACAATAAATAAATAAAACACAAATCAATAATTTAGCAGATACCCAGACTCAACATTTAAGGGCATACTATTAACCCTGACAACTTATACATGTATTTGGGTTCTGACAACTTGTTACTACTAGAAGACATTGGGTTTGACCAAGTTAATAATAAATCTGATTGTCTAACTGGGCAACTTACTGAGCATTGTCTAGCCCTGAATAGATTGTACATAAGTTGAACAAAAAGTGAATGATTAGAAGTATTTAAAGTATGGAAACATATCCTAACATTTCTTTTCAAATAATAAAATCAAAACCATAATGATATACATGCAATTATAGTTTACAGTCAACTTTATTCGGAATGATTGTGCTCAAGGCATGTTCCACTTAAAATGACCTATTTTTTATGTATTGTTATCATGAATTTAAGACATCTAGTGTCAACTTCTTCTTTCTAGAGCTGTCATTGATTCCATTGCTGTATTGTCAATCAATTTGATCAATTTTCAATCAATAATTGAAAAGCATTTTGAAATATCAATAAAAAAACATATAGGTAAACAAATAAAAGTCACTCTTAAGGGTCAAATTTGTGAGACAAACCTTCAATTGTAAGCAAAAACAGGGCGCTGTCATGATATTAACTGATAGGTCTAAAACACTGACAGCATCCAAATTGAGGAAAAAGCACTAGACCACAGACATTCATGACAATTATACATCTAAAATGAGTAAAAGACAACATAAATGGTCTGAATAGTACAGCAAGGAGGGAATGGATATATATCCATGTATTGTCAATATTAATTTCTCAATATATTGATATCGTCAATACATTTCAAGCCCATCAATGACAGCTCTAGATCTTTTAATTGTCACATTTATTACATGCATATTCATTTTTCAATTTCTCAAAACAATGAACTTTTTTAGCGTCAAATATCCACTTTTCTTCTCCAGAGGGTTCATTTTCACATGGATGATTCTTCATAATTGATCAATGTTTTCTTCAAACTACAGATTAATAAGCACTGTCTTGAATTCTTTGAAGTCATGTATGATAATATCTTTAAAACATCTAATGTTCCTAAACTGTCATGTCTGTTACAATCAGTATGATAAAACAAATAGTCTATATCCTTGTTGATCTTACAATATGCTGGCACCTGAAAATGTTAAAAAGTACAAATGAAAACTCACAACAGGAGACCCGTTTATTTCAATATTTTTAGTGACAGAATTATCATTATGCATCCGAATTTAAAAAAACATTAGCAGAAAAGATCATCAAATATCAAAAGAATAAGACTTGGCAGGTGGAATTTAATTAAAACAGTACTACCATACAGAAATCTTTCATAAAGGCTATTTTTTCAACTAGAACTACTAGATATATATTGCTTTAAACAATGTGATATAATTCAATTACCGCTTGTCATCAATATCTATAATTCATCACTATACTTACAACCAAAAGAGTTTTTTTCCACCATCTGAAGCCACAGAATCAAACACTTATAGAACACAAAATTTAATTATACATACATGTACTTGAAACATATATATGTGTATTCATTAAGTAGTGTTTTAATACTCTTGGTAATTCTTATTATTAAATTAGAAATAAAAATATGTTAAAAATGATACTATCACATAAATATAAATAATTTGTCAATCAAATTACTTACTTATTGTTATTAAATCACTGAACTCCTCAATCTTCACCAAATGTAATATGCATTGTTGAATGTAGAATATCCATCTGTGGTGTTATACAGCATCTGAAATATCAATTGTATTTGTTGGGTAAAACTTTCATCACACATACCATTATTTCATTTCAACAAGTTCATTTATATGCATTGAATATTGAAAGCTCAAACCTAAAGCTTGGTATTAAGTAAACTATCATAAATGCAATCAGTAGTTTTGGTTTCACTATAAGACATTTGCTTTGGTATAAGTATTGAAGTTTACATATTTTTAAGGCTTGTTATTGAGTTATGGAAAGCTGCTAGCTCAACTTATCAACTTCCCTTGAATCCTAGATTTACCTGGTTTTCCTTATCTTTCTACAAGGAGCAGACACCTTCTCCCTCGATACAATAAATATTTATTATATAGAAGGTAGGAACCAGTTATGACCTGGAATACAATCCAAATACACTAAATATGAAATCCCTAGTTACTATTAGTAATTCTACTTGTGCATTACAACCTTAACTTGCATAAATTTCAGTGTCTTAATCCAATGATGTGGGGATCAGGGCTAGCTCTGGCTTTCTTGTCTTTGAGTCAATTTCATGACAAAAATGCAGTCGCGACTAAAAAAGAAGTCACCTAAAAAAAAGAAGTCGCAACAAAGAACTTGAATGGATGCTTTTTCTTGCCTCATTTGATGATGATATGAATAGCTTAACAGACCTAGTGCTCTACAAAGATACATGTTCAATTGCAATGACTTTGTCAATTATTTTCTATTGTCTATTTAGGACAG
The DNA here is from genome assembly GCA_025267735.1 of Mactra quadrangularis. Classification (NCBI taxonomy): domain Eukaryota; kingdom Metazoa; phylum Mollusca; class Bivalvia; order Venerida; family Mactridae; genus Mactra; species Mactra quadrangularis. Next base: position 9,950,033 of record CM046305.1, read on the forward strand.
CATATTTCTAGATGTTTTATAGCATTTTGGGCTACTTCCACATGTCTGTTGAAAGCCAAATGCCATAGAAAAAATCTGATAATACAGCAGCTTTTTACCTCCACTATCAGCATGTTTTGTGCTCTTTGATTTTGGATAAATTTGATGGTGTTCTAATTTTCTAAATAATGAATAAAATAATAATGAATAAGATATACCGGTATTCATTTCTGACTATGGCACAAATTAGTCAAGATTGTAAATTTTGTCAAAGTGAAACATTGATGAATCAAAATGTTAAATAAAAAAGTAAAATCACGGATGCAAAAATGTGTAATGGGAGATTGACAAATATAAATGAATCTTTTACCTTTGCCAATATCTTAAGATAGTATTGTTCTAACTGTGTTACAGCTAGTTTTTTCATCACCAGCTTTATACTCTTATTATTTTTCATTTATTTTCATTAACAACAATTGTTGACACCATTTAATGACTTATGGTTCAGTTACTCTTTTGTGACCTGAAAAAGATGCAAGTCATGAAATATAACAAGTCTAACTTCTAAGTAATCAAAATAATATCACAAAGTAATAAGGCTTAAACAAGGCTACATATTTGGATATACACAAATCTTTAATTTCGACCAATGTGAACATTATTATCAACAAAGTATCAAATAGGCAACTTAGAAGCCATCGGTTCAATTTAGTACCTGACCAGTTCTCCTTTTATGACATTTGATGCTAAAAATCTGATGCTGATTCAGGACCTAAGTTCTTATCACTTAGAATACTTAGTGACTAGCTCTTAATAGTTAAATATTTTTGTGATAATCATCAGCATGATTGGTTCAGTCTAGCTTAGAGTCTTTAGTACATGTATATCTGTGGTTAAACAGAAAATGGTTCAGTCAGTTAAACTAGGAGTCACTTTGCTTGATCAATCTCCACTTCACAATCAGGAGAACAGCCGTAGGGCAAGAGGGTTAATTGTAATAAAGTCATAGGCTGTCAATTAGGAAGACTTACCTTTGTGCCTTAGTTATTGATATCTAAACATTTTGAATCCTCACACCCAACAAATCTGACATGTACATCCATATCAGTGGACAAGTATAAGTAAATATTTCTATCCAACTTGCCTGTATATGTGTAATAGTTTGAGCTATAAATATACAAAATAGAATGTAAAGCAATACTTATTCAAGAGAAATTTTTAATGATCAATTATTTTCAACAGTGACATTTTCATTGTCAATTAATATTTAACAGTAGGTCTTTAAGATATTATTTTTCAATATTTCTTCTTGAATCTTGAATTTCTACTTGCATTATGATCCAAGACATGTTGAGTTTTAGAATTCCCTTGCTTGTTGATTAGTGGGAAAAAATTGGAATTCCGCATCCCTGCATAACTGCCCGATTATTTGCATTACACATTGGTTTTAACTTTTATCATAACTCATTAGAGTGGAGCTGGCATGACCGAGCAGTTACAACATTGGACTGGTTATCAGTCGATAGTTAGCTCCATGTTGGTTAGAATCCAATCTAAAACCTTTCATGTTGTTTCCATGAACAAGAAACTATATCCTACTGGCTTAGTACCAGGAAGCACTCAAAAGTGATTAATACAAGTTGTAAGTACTTGTTTAACAGTCGGGTTGAAAATAAAAAAACAACATTAAAACAAACCGTTAAAGTGGAGAAATGACTACTAAAAAGTGGAGAAATGACTACTAAAACGTGGAGAAATGACCAGGGGAGAAATGACTTAGTGGAGAAATTACCTGTTCCCATGAGACTTCACCAAGCAATAGTATTTGCCTATTAAGACGATACATTTGTTTCATTATTTACCAGAATATCAGGTGAAAACTTGATACGACTCATGCATATTTCATTATTTTTTAAGCCTTAAGGTTCAGTGCATCCGTGCACCAATGTATGGAACGCGTCAATTCTACTTTCAGTTTCACTTTACAATTAAATTATTAATACAATGAAATGATGCAAAAAACCGGCTTACCGTCATCATTATAAAGCCATGCAGAATCGATCAAACACTTTTAGATCGCTTAAACACTTCTTTGATCATATTCAAATCAATTACAATCGAAAACAAATCCATCTATCCGTCTAACTACACAAAATACCTCCATAATTTCAATGTGTTGACATTCTTTATCTTCTCGGCAGCCATCTTTAATAGCGTTCGACACTTTCCGGCAACTTCGTTCATCTCCGTAGGGATTACTTTTTAGCGTAGGCTTAAAACCGAACAATAATGCTGTGATTTTCGACATATTCATCCACCAAATATATCCGAGGGTTGATCGTCAGTTTACGGAATCACCCGAGCAGTTTTCCGAATGGTAAGAAGGTCCTACCAGTTGGAATCCTCGGATTTTATCATTGAAGTCCTATGTAAGGAAGTAAAATATTTCATCATATATCTTACTTGTTAATTAAGATACTAACAGAAGTGATGAAATTTAGATAATTCTTTACCATAACAATACTTATAGCTTGTTTTTTAAACAAATTAAATGATTTACAAAAAAGTTATTTAAGATTAATTGTGGCAAATTGAAATACTTTTTTCACATAAAGATCCGTCTGTTATTAGTAATACATTAAGCACTGAGCTGAAAAATTGTAGCAAATGGCTTGTCGACAATAAGTTATCATTGCATCTAGGGAAAACGGAATGTATTTTATTTGGTCCAAAGAAAAAAGTTTCTAATACAGAAAACTTTGGCATTCAATGTGACGATCAGTTAATAAAATCATCAAAATCAGTTAAATATCTTGGAAGTTTTTTAGAAAATGATTTTTCTGCTAGTACTATTTTTAATAACATTGTACAAAAGGCAAATTCCAGGCTTAAATTTTTATACAGGCACAATAACTATTTAAATAAGAAAACAAGACTATTACTTTGCAATTCTTTGATACAAAGTCATTTCGATTATGCTTGTTCATCCTGGTATGAAGATCTTACTGATACTATGAAGAAAAAATTACAAATTGTTCAAAATAAAGTAATAAGATATATTAATGGATATACTTTTAGAACATCTTTACAAGTTACAGATTTTACAAATAATGGATTTTTAAATGTTGAAAACAGAGTAAAATTTCTAAGACTAAACCATGTTCATAAAATTTTTAATGATAATAGTCCATCATACATGAAAGAAAATTTTGTATTAACATCAACACTACATACCCATCAAAGTAGAAATAAATATAATTATTTTATACCCCATATCAATTCTTATACCAAGAAAACATTCTTTTATAATGCTATTAAAGATTGGAACAAATTACCATATGAAATTAAGATTATGAAAAATACTAAATCATTTAAAGTAGCAGTTAAAAATTACTTAAGTGAACAAATGTTCAGTGTTGATAAATCAGATTTTATTTATTTTTAATTATGTCAGTGATTTTATATATATATATGTACTATGTTGATGTTTTTTAATCTATTTTTATTACCATAACCTAGGTAGATATATTTGTGTATTTTTTTCCTACTTTAATATTTCATGATTTAGGGCAAAGGACCCCATTGGAATTAAGTCCTAGGACTTTATGGGCTATCCTGTGATGCAATCTATACTTGTACTAATATCTTCATTCATTGCTGTGATATCTTATGTCATATTCTTGTTATTATGTTATTATTAAATACATGTATTTGTATCATCTGTAAAAATTGTAAAAGCATCACAAATAAATCTATCTATCTATCTATCTTGAAAGTAAGGGTAAAATCCGAGTAATCCAACTAATTGGACCTACCTATTTGAAAAGCATACAAAGGGAAATAACTGACTAAGGTCCCTTATTGACAGCTAGAACCGCGCTAAGCAATTATGAATATAAAACGATGAAACGCAAATTGAACATATTTTCAGTCCATATATTAATACAGTGACAAAAAATAACCCATAAAAAGTTTGAATATAAAACTCTGCTTCCAATAATTAATTTAATGGTCTGGTATAAAACATGTTACACATGTACATGTATATATACTCGAAACTTCTAAATACCTCGATTTCAATGTTGTTGGAAATTTTTATTTTTCAAATTGATGAAAAAATGTTTTTGTCGTGCATGTGCTGAAAAGCGGAAATGGGCACGTGCTTCTCGTGCAAAAATCTTTCATGGTCAGTTTTGGTTAGTATGTTGATATGCACAACGAAAAATCAAGAAATGGCTCGAATGTCACTTCAAAAACGAGAAAACGCCATAGGTCTTTTGCAAGGAGGTTCGTCACATGCAGGATAAGATTTCTGATTGCTGACTTTCTGTTAAATCGAAGCAATTATAAATACTCCCACATAAACGCATGCTCGACCAAACCGATTTTGCATCGCTTAAACAGCATGAAAACCACGCAAGCAAAGGTCAGTATGGTCCTATACACATTTCCAACATCGATCGGGCATAAATTTTGAAAAATAAACATTTCCTACAATATTGAAATCGGGGTACTTAGAAGTTTCGTTAAGTGTATACATATGTAAGGTTCATGAGTATATTAACAAAATTAATGTATTGTTTTGCTCAAGAATCTATTGAGATTTTAGGAAGTCAAAGACTGCACAATGTTGAAAAATAAACTCAAATCCAGTCCCATAATACATTCCAAAGCTGCATTATGCATTTTCCGCCAGTCCGCCATTTTCGGTTTTTTAACTCTGGGATAAACAGTGACGACCGTGAATATTCAAAAAAGCACTTCGTCGCAAATCCATGTTATATAAAATCCCTGATATACGAGTATATGTACATTGAACAATGGCATTCAGTTCTGTCAAAAAACACCAGCATTTTTGTTCATAGACTCACAATGAAGAACAGTGTGAAATTAAGCATGATGATTCTCAAGACTGCGAACCCGGGTCGATAGCACAGTTGGTAGCGCGCAGGGATTTGGAATCTCTCACCCGAGGGGGTGCGGGTTCGATTCCCACCCAGGGAGGTTATACCCTTCCATGAAATTTTTTTTCTCAATTGATTAGATAATATGGAGAAGTTTCTGGCCTTGTGGAAAGGTAGGTGAGTACTGGTTATAGACAATGATCCAGGAAAGCTAGGTTAGGTGCGCTGGACGCCGTAAAATGACATAAATTGTGTTGACACGGCGTTAACTCCAATAAATAAATAAACATGACTGCGATGATTTACTTTATTGAGATTTGCTCGACTAACATGATCAAGTCAACTAGCCCAGCTATACATAAATCAAAATGTGCATATTTTGTTGAAATGCGATACTTGATCCGATGGTATGGCTTTGTTCTACTGAGATATTGTTTATTGAGGATAGACACATTCTCGTACCAAGAGTCTAGTAGGATTCTCGATAATACAGTTATTTCATATGTGACTTGGTACGACCTGGGACAACAGTTCAGTACTCTTCCTTCCCACGTCGGGCCAACAGTTCGACCGTTCCCAAATTACATACGGAATAACTGCATAATGCAAGGACCCCCATATAGGATCCTTGCATAATGTTAGAACATGGAACAATCGTAACAACTCGACAGTTTCTGTTACCTAAAATTATATTTTCATAGGAATAACCAAATTAAGGTGAGATAGTACATGGAATTGACGTTACCAAATTTTGCTTTTAGACGTCAATGTCATTCCAGATTAATAAATAACAAAATTCCAGGATAAGAAAACACCCTAATTTATTATTTTACTGAATACAGAACTACAGATAAATAAAATCGTTTAAATATTTTGTACTAAACATAAAACCCACAGGCGGCCGGCACGGTCCCTCGCTAAGCTAAAAGCATGCAAATCAGTTTAAAAAAAAAAAGAAAATAACAACATCAATGGAAAAGATAACCTGGCTAGCAAGCTATAAAAACATGTTATTTAAATATGGAATGTTTCATTTAAAGTGGTATCTACTATAGTGCGTACAAAAAAACAAAACGTGTTTTGGTAAACATTAGAAATGAGACAATCCATTTCTGGGGTAGGCAGTAATGAAAATAAAATGTGTGTAATTCATTGTAACAAAATTAGCATGATGGATACCACCATTTGTTGGTAAATCGTGCTTGTGTTGGTAAAAATCTTTTCCATTACACTAACAACTAAGACAATCGTAAAACATATCACATGTTTATGTTATTGTCATCCTGAGCGTCCCTTGTAGTGGATTAGTTTATTCTATTGTTATTATAAACAGTGTTTTGTTTTTTGTACGCACTATACACTTACTTTACATATCGTTTGTTCAACATAATAGCACACTGATATCTCATTAGTTATATAAACTTTCTTAATTTTTAAATTGAACATCAATTTAATATTCACTTTTATATTTCACTTTTAAACAGGTATTGAATCAAAATTGCCTGAACATCTATCTAAAGCTCTGAAGCTAGGGCTCTAAACAATGAAATTCAACACTAAATGCAGTTCATGTGACGTATAAACAAAATTCACAATACTTTCTGTTGAAAATATCTTGTATAATGAACTATTATAGTGAAATTAGTTCATGACCTGTTTGGACAAAATATAAAAATCTGAGATGTCCGATACGAATGAAAAGTAGATATGTTTTATGATATTATTGAATGAATGCTGTTGTATAGTGAGTATAGTGAATTCCATGTTATTTGTAACATTACATTTTCATAATAAGATCATCTACTAATGACATAGAGCAATGCTGAGAGTCAAATTAAAGGTTTGGTTTGTTTTTTCTATAATTTCAAAATACCATACAGTGTCTGTAATTGTGTAAAAAATTAATTCTGACAATTTTAACACAAACTGACCTAAATGTTGCAAGAAATATACAATAAAAGTCACAAAAATGCTCTAAAAGTGTCTATACCGTGACATACGAGGTAGATTTCTACTACGTGAAACACCATCATATGTCTCTGTTATATTAACCTGTCACAACTTAATAATTATACGGTCACTGAATTTGTTATTTTTAAGTTCTTTTGAACTTGTTATTTCAACGATATTCAAAATTGCTACATATATAGTTAGATCATCAATAATTAATATGGATCGGTGGCTCAATGGTTTAAAAAAAGATAAATACTAACACATTCAGTGACCGTGTAATTATTCAAGTTGTGACAGGTTAATATAACAGAACTATAGTTGTTAGTCAATTTGCACTAAAATTGTGATAATCAGAACACTACTTTCCTGCATCCAACAATATTTCCATACAATTTTGATAGTTTTAGAAAAAGTTGACATTTAAGTAGAAATCCGTGAATGAGTACCTTGGCTTAAACATGATTTCATTTTACATTTCTTCTCCTGTTTTTAGACGTGTATATTGTAATCAAATATTTAAAATCTATAGCATTTCCTTAAACATTATTTCGGATCATCGTTTATATTAAAAACTAAAAAAGTAGAAGTAGCGTCAAAGAAGTCTTGATTATATTGATAATATGTAAATCTTGGACCTTGATCTTGTACCTGAAAATAATACAAATGTTTAGCCAGCTGTATATTTAACGCTGTTTATATGTTTTAACATTTTACAAATGGTATCACTGGGTACATTGGCACATTTATCTTTAGCTTTATTCATCATGATGGAAACTGGTTCTATAAATCTATCAGGTTGTTTCACATTGATCTCCGGGGGTATCTCGATCGGTTGGTCTTTAGATGATCGTCCACAAGTTGGACACCAGCTGTCCCTGTAACAGACAGAAACAAAAATAATTTTCTATGCGTTGTACAATATCATGTAAACGTGTGGAGTTTGTCAACCGAGTGACTGTACGTGAGAACACAGGAGCTTGACATTCTGTATCGTAGTTTGAAAAAAATCTCTCCTTCTTACAATAGTTTTTATTATAAGAAGGGGGGATTTTTTCAAACTACGATACAGAATGTCAAGCTCCTGTGGTGAGGATTATAAACGACCATAATTACAACGTACAGTTGAATTTATACAACACGAAGTGCACTCCAGGTGCACTTCATCCACTCATGGTGCACACTTGATGTAAACTTGTAATGCACTTTGGATTAAACGTACAGATGCATAGTCTATAATCAGTAGGGAATACTTCCCGTTCGGGAAACAAGGGGATTCCCCTTCAGTGCTTACCGATCGGGCAGCAAATGTCAAAATGTTTCCCGATCGGGAAGGATTTTGGCCTTTTTTGACGTACCTAACTAAAAGTGACCGCTGCATGAAAGTATTTAACCTACAAAAATATGAAAAACACCATCTGATACAGGAAAGATGTACCTAAAATCCCACCGAGTCGTTTTCTTTTAAAATGCCTACAATTAAAATAATCCGAAATTGAAATTCAGAAAAAAATATGACTTCAAAGAAAAAAGTTGTTCCCCGTTCTTGAAACATTTATACTATTTTTAATATAGTTTGTATGTAATGCAAAACTGAAGGCGGGAAGCACTGAAGGGGAATCCCCTTGTTTCCCGAACGGGAAGTATTCCCTACTGATAAAGTAGTACTTCATGGTTTTGTTGCTTATTGGTTTAAATATTAGTTTATTTCTCATTCTCATTTAAATACAAAAGTACTCAGTATAGTAAACTGCTTATCTATACATAACAGTATTTTGTTTTCGTTTCTATATGAAGATATGCGTTTAGCTGGTTAATTGATGCCTATCTATGCAAGTATGTCTATCTTAAAGAAAGGAGACTACTCAAACTCGACAAAATCAAGTCATATGGTTTAAAGGGATGAAGGGGGCATGGCGGAGCGGTTATGACGTTGGACTGGAAATCATTGGATAGCCAGCTCCGCGTTGGTTCAAATCCAATCCAAAACTTACCCTTGAGCAAGAAACGTTTCCTTACTAGCTCAATACTGGACCAGGACCAGGAAGTGGACTCGAAAGTGATTGATCTAAGTTGTAAGAACTTGTTTCACAATCGAACTCAAATAAATTAGTATATTATAGTATTGAAGGGTATCAATTAAAGCAAAAACAAACAAGAAATCTATTACAGCCTGTCAAAAACGTAAGAACATTGTGCGAATTTATCTAGAAAACGCTTTTATGTTTTTCTTGTAGCCTAAATAGCGTATTAAATGACCTGTTTACTGACAGTTTGGCATACTAAAGCACATTCGGAACAACCTCGACGATCATCTATGAAGATGTACCTGCGTAGAAGATCGCCGAGGTAGTTCCGAATGACAAAATCAACGTTCTTGAAACAAAATGGCGTCCAAGATGGCGGATAACAAGAACTGTCTCGTAAACTCATCCCAGTGAACTCACCATTCAGCCTCACGTTTTTCTCTGCTATTTGCATCGTTATATTTTCCCAATATAACTGACAGTAAATCATTTCCTCTCAATGAATTTACATCTGAAAAATATAGCATCTTTATATGTATATTAAAGTTTTTGAAACGTTGCTTGTACGTAGTCTGAACTAAGTCTCTTGAAATAATGGAATTGCCCACTCGATAGATGAATAATATGATGTGAGTACTTCATTTATAATAGACCACTTTGACATCCGACATTGATATAGTTTTAAAAGTGTACATGTACATATACACTGTAATATGTTCATGTTTATAAATGAATTAAAAAATATCCGTTCTAATGCCATTTTTACCGCATATTGTTTACAGTGGCGAACTGTACATGTATAACATATCTAAAACTGGTACCGTAATTACCAAAGACGAAGGACATTTAAGAATATAGAACCAATTGTGTGAATCATTTATACAGAGACAAAGACTTAAAGTCTCAGACAGATCATAACGAAGTTTTTGTGACTAAGATGCAGCGTCAATTTTTTTCACCATTTATTGAATGCTCAAATTTAACGTCGATGATACATGCAGTGAAATATCACTTAAATTTCAATTCGTCATAATCCATCAAATAAAATTGCGTCAATTATGAGCATATTCTTACCTTGAATGCAAAATATCAACAACACTCCGAAAATTAATAACTTAGAATCAACCATATTAAAACTTTCCTGAATAACTAATTAAAGTTTAAGTTACTTCGACACGTTATATAGGATTGTCAACTCATTATTCAAATGAGGCTTTGTTACATCATGCATAATGATGTATTCTCTGAAACTATTTAATTTAAGTATTAATTAGTTCATGGTTTATGAACACTTCAAACATGCGTGTGACAAAATAGTTCAACTGTAATACACACATACAACCGTAGCCTATCAAATGAAGAAACTTCTGTTTTTTTAAACAATACTCATAAAGGCCATAGTAACTTAATTAATTGCGTGATTATTTTAAGTTTTCGAAATTTTAGCGGAACGAATTTTAATGAACGAAAAATATACATGTACAATTAAGTAGTATTGTTTATAATTTGTGAGTTTAACATGATACGAGCTTACTTTAAAAGCACAGAACTTCCAACTTTTTGATAAAGTTTATCTATGTCTTATTTTCGTTCACCTGACAGTGGCGGTTCCAGAATGTTTTTCGGGGGGGGGGGGTCCGGATTTTTTTTTTTTTTTGGGGGGGGGGTCGAACTTTTTCTAGGGGGGAGGGTCCAAAACCTTCGAACCACAACCACATTATACACTTTCAGCAGAATAATGCAATAATTAATAATAAAACTACATAACCATTAAATCTGTGTTAAGTACGAGAAAATTTGCCTCATGCTAGTTAAAAATGACCTACAGTCAAGTAATACACATTTGGACAGGTACATTTTGAAAATTCCAGGGGGGGGGGTCCGCCACCCCGCCTATGCCTGAGTTCACAATAATCTTCAGATTTGACATGATCTTACCGTATCTGCGTCTTCTAATGCGCTTGCAATATATTTCTATGATTTGACCTAGTTATAGACTGGACATGAACAAGTTTAGAAAGTTAATTTTATTCATTTGATTACAAGCTACTAACAATGACTGATGAAAATTGGAGCACTAATATGATGATTTAATTAAGTATTCACAATATATTTCTGTGCTCTGACCTACTGACATAGTTCTGATATATCATGGCCCATTTTAGTATTTGTCCCAGATAGTATAGCTTATAAAGCTACCAACTATGTTTGATGAAAATAGGAGTACAAGTTTGGCATCTAGAGATAATACGATGCGTTTAATGATTTAACCTAATGACCTAGTTTTGACCTGTAATGACCTGTAATGACTTGTTTACAACATCTCGTATCTGACGAAATTTCATAAAAATATTGCTACTGGACGTGTTTGATGAAACTTGTAGCATATATATTCCACCTAAAGTGTTAAGGTTTTCCAAGATTTGACCTAGTTTTTGACCACATGTGACCCATTATCAGACATTTCACCAGTATGAAGCTCCTATTCAGGTTTGATGAAAATTGGAGCAACATACAAATTGAAGAGTTCAAATAAATACTACATGTAACAGAGGGACAAACACCAATCATTTCATTAAGCTTATCTTGAACAAAATAAAAGTCAATCATATTGACGAATCCATCAGATGACATAAAACTGATCTTGTTTAGGCCTTGTTTTCTGCTTCATAGATAACACACAGATGGACCAGACAAGGCTTAATGGTGAATGACTTGGGTAAATGGGCATTATTAAGACACTTATTCATATATATTGCGATTAACGCCATGTCAACACAATTTAAGTCATTTTACGGAGTCCAGCGCACCTAAACTAGCTTTGTCTATAACCAGTACTCACCTACCCTTCCACAAGGCCGGAAACTTCCTCATATTATCTAATCAATGGAGGAAAATTGACATTATTGTCAAATTTTCATGGAAGGGTATAACCTCCCCGGGTGGGATTCGAACCTGTACCCTCTTTGGGACACAAGATTCCAAAACCTGGCGCACTACTAACTGCGCTATTGACCCAGGTTAAATAATAAGATACAAACCATGAAAATGAAATATTGTCTGCCATTACTTTGCACATGTTCAATAATGTCAACACCACAAAAACTGAGTAACTTGTGAAATAATGTTGATGCAAGAATATACTTTTATATCGTTTATTTATTTAACTGTCACTGGTGCATACATTAGTCTGGCTTATTTAAATACTTGGACCTACAATTTTATTGATAGTGAATACAGAAGAACTGTAGAGTATTTAAATCAGCAGGTTAAAGTATGTGCCACTGACAGTTAAATTGAATTTATCAATTCACCGGTTTGTATGTAAATGGTAAATGTACACAGCTGGTCATGTTGCAAAGCATTTAGATAACCCTATGGTTATTTCAGTAGGTAAGGTTTTTTTAACATTTATAATGTTATAGTTCTGTTACATTAACCTGTCACAACTTGAATCATTACACGGCCACTTAATGTGTTCTTATTTAACCTCTTTTTAACCATTGAGCCACCAATCCATACTAATTATTAATAATCTAACAATTAATGCGGCGATATATAATATCGGGGCAATAACAAGTTTGAAAGGGGTTAAAAAGAACAGATTCAGTGACCGTGTAATTATTTAAGTTGTGACAGGTTAATAAAATAGAACTATACTAGTTAGCAAAATAGTGGACCATTTTTTGTAAATATAACTTCGCACACCTATGTATAAACAATTATATTCCTACTTGGTTATTGGTGACACCTTATAACTTTCTTTAATACCTCTTTTGATGTTTTGGAAGTATATTTGCGAAGAGGAAATCCAAGGTGTTCTGGATGTGCCAAAGATGACACACAGACAAGCACTGCATGGACACCCGATGTTTCTAAAAACTGACAAGAAATAACGGAACACTATATAATGCTGTAATGAAACATTTATTAGTTAGAAACAGTTATAACAGTATGTTAGTGGTTGTCAACAAACACCAGTATATATACACATTTATAACATTCAAATTGATTCAAATACAGTCAGACATCCGTTACAACGACATTCTCGTTATACTGACATATTTCATGGGAACCAATACCAACATGTACATGGTCGGAAGACTTCATTACACTGACATATGCCTTACAACGACACATTTCTTGGAAACGCACGATGTGGTTGAATCTGACTGTATAATCATAGAAAATAAATTAATCAGCTGATCAAGGGATTGCATCAGATTCAACAATGAACACTTCAAAAATACATGCAACTTAATAAAAATATGCTCAAAAAGACTCCTCCACAGACCAAGAACACTTGCTCTTATAAAGTTAAACATAGGCAAATTAACTCACTTAAAATTTTGATATATTCTCAAGCATTACAATCTTATAATCACAAAACTAAGAATAGTTTTAACCTGGTACCGATTTAACTTCTGTGTAAAACCGTAACCAGTTTGTTTATGCCTGTTGGTTATATGGAATGACCATGCTATAGTCCAACAGAATTAACATGAGCTTGAACTGCCTAATCATAATAATTATACACTTCACTTACATTAAATTGTGAGTTTCCGTATGCATGTTTGTAACAACCGATGTCACTATAAATCAATTTATTAAAAAAGGCATGTTATTGTACTTTTAAATTTGGACACATTAGTTTTTGGGCAAACAAGTAAGTCGGTAATATAATGGCACAGTTTCAAAGTATTTATTCTTTGAAAACAACCTTAATTGTTCAGTACGTTTATTTTGCCAAAAGCTTCCAAAAAAGCGTGATTTACAAACGAAGACAAAAATAGACTGTAAATACTGAGTTTAATATATTCTTGCATAAAGGTCAAGCTCAGGTTAATTCTGTTACTGACTATACTAGTTTTAAACATTTACACAATTTTAAAAAGTGCGTGTTGTTTCAGTTCTAAATCAAGATCTACATAAACTTCCGAATATGCATTGCATGCCAGTTCAAATCTTAGTAGTAATAAACTTTCTTAAATTCTACTTAGCCAAAAAAGGTTTTCTCTTTTCCAAGAAATCTATTGCAAAAACATTAAGTCTTTCTTAAATATTAAATATCATATACATGTATAAGCAAAGCATTTTCATAAAATTATAAAAAGCTTTTCTCATCTACACTGTAATCTTATGACATAAGTCTATAATATACATATTACACATGCATATATTTAATCAGTTAAATAATACACAATACATTCAAGTTATATTAATCTTTCCTTTTAACATAGTAAAAACAGTCATCACAACTAACTTTCATCAGCATTCAGGGCCAAAACACCACTTTTAGGGAAGGGGCCTCAGCCCATTTTTTTGGGGAAAAATAGCACAGTTTACACTTAATTGGGAAAAATAGACTCACTTCATTGCCAGTAAAATAGAAATAAATGTATTAAATCATAGGTGTTACAAAATCAATTAAATATTAAATCATGTAAATTATATGGTAAAAGAAACAACATAGACTGCGTTGTGAAGACATCTTGAATATTTTCCCCTTTCTATATCATGAATTATGGTTCAACATTCTTTGGGAATTTTTTATGGAATTTTATGAGGAATTTGCAGGATCAAACTGCGGAAAAAAGTGTTAGTTTTGTTTGGGGAAGCAGCCTGCATTCGGCTTCTGCATAGATGAGTGTTTTGGCCCTGGCATTGGACAATTGGTCCAGCAAAATGGAATTTTTTACTGGATCAAATAAAAGTTTACCGGACCAAACAAATCTTAGTGATATGTTAAAATATGCTGTCCATTTAACAATTTAGAACAATATATTTTGAATTAAATTAACAATATTACAACAGATAATAATTTTTCAATTAAATAAGATAATTGTGGTCGTAAAATAATGGTGGATCTTTGTACCGCTCACTTTCTAAAAGTTACTGTACCGACAGCCATTTCAGTGAACTTAGTCCATGGTCCACTGACTATAATTATTCAAAGACTGTTTAAACAATCAATTTACAAAAATTGTATAAATAAAATCTATCAGACTAGTGCATTACAGGTTATTTTAATAATCATAAATTGCTGATCTATTAAACATCCAATTGACATAACTTATTGACCAAGTTAACAAAATCTGGACATTTTGTGTGGTTGTCCTAACAGGTCATTTCAACAACAAGTACAAATTTCTGGTCCCTGTCAACCAAACACCCATTAATTTCATTGACTGTTGACTCATAACATAAGACAATGTAAATGAAGTTTCAGCAACAATGAAGAGGAGAAAGTAGCACCATCACATATGAACACAATCATGGCCATCTATATATATCTTCATTTCATTTTTTACCCTTTCTAACGCTGGTACCTGTAATACAGTAAAATAACATATGTATTTATTTTAGCTATTGGATATGAATTTGGATATGAAAAGAGTAACTGTTGTCTGAACAGATCATTCTAAAAGCAGGCACTATATCTCATTGCAGAATTTTGGTTGCCCAAAATATATTGTTAGTTGCCCAAACTAGAAAATGGTTGTCCCAGGCTACCAGACACTCAATAATTTCGTTGACTGGCTAATATGAAAGATACAAATAAACCTAGCTACCTATAATTCCTTGATAAAGATACATATACAAAGTTACAAACCCTTTACACGCATAATTCCAAGGTACAACACAACCATACAATACCATCATACTACAAACTGAAGCTGCTATAACCACACCCTTAGACAAAGTTTCCTTTGTGTCTAAAGACATGTGACTATGTTTGTCGAAGTATACACTAATCTTTT
Organism: Mactra quadrangularis; assembly: GCA_025267735.1. NCBI lineage: Eukaryota > Metazoa > Mollusca > Bivalvia > Venerida > Mactridae > Mactra > Mactra quadrangularis. Next base: position 9,965,654 of record CM046305.1, read on the forward strand.
CATTGGTGAATATTTAGAAATGGGAGGTTCGGCGAAATGTCAATTCACATCTAAGTAAGGAACAGTTCAAGTGAGAACACATTTCAGACTGATATTATTAATGCTTCAACCAAACCAATTAAAATGTATCTGTATCTATGTATGGGAATTATTGAATAAATATTGAGTACATAAATAAGGGTTAATGTATGCGCCACAGAGAGTTAAATAAAAGTGAACAATAGCGTTGCAAAAGAGAGCTGATTTAAAACACTAAAAGGACGAGCTCGCTGCATTTAAGACTTCTAGATTCAAGAGACATACAGTAATACAGTATACAAAATTAATATATGAAAGTGGTTGTCCAAACAGGTAATTTTAGCAGCTAGCACAATATCTTGCTTGTAGACATTTGGTCGCTCACACTATTAATTGGTTGTTTCGGGCAACCGGATTGGTAATACAAATAGTAACTACCAGAATAAGAAATAAAAGTTAACAATTACTTACGTCTATTGTTGGCGTTGTTATCAACATCAGTAGGTTTATCACTGAACTCACTGGACAGACGTCTCTTCCTTGTACCTCTAACTTGTTCAGCTTTAGCTACTACTTTCTTACTAGTAGAAGCAGACAACACTCTTCCTCGTCTTACAACTTTATCAGGTGTTTGTTGTTCTTCATTTACTGATTCAGGAACACTTACAAGTGCTTCACTAATTCTTTTTGGTTTCCTTGCCGATGAAACACGTAATTTCTTTGGATCACTTGGTCCAGCAGCATCTGACATTGAAGATTCTGAGTTAGTTCTACTCCTGAGCGTACGAGTTGGTACAACATTGCTCATTTCCTGTGCGGACTCCTCATTAATATTACTTTTTCTAACAGATATTCTGGTTGATCGTCTTTGCTTCTTCTCTGGCGAGATTTTTAATGGTGAGTTTTCCTTTGCGTCTGCTGAATCTTCTTGTTTGCCTTTGGAAGAATTTGTGTCATTGACAGATGCCTTAACTGGACTGTCTCCACCTTTCTTCAGGTGCACAGATAGATCAGGAATGTTTAAACTTTCACTCTCACTATACAAAGACTTCTTTTTACGTTTTTTCTGACTAGATGGGATGGTGCCATCATTGGATTCATCATCTAATTTTTTAGGAGGAGGTGAATTTAATTTTTTAGGGTCCTGAGCAAGTGGTGAAAGATAATTAGGATCCGGATGAGTTGCTTCATCAGTTACCGAGGAGCCTGGTTTCCTCTTACTAGCATTCTTTACAAGTATACTTGTAGGATTAAAAATGACAACAGAATCATCTGAATCAGAAACTTTATCAACATCATTGACAAGAGCAACCTGTTTAGATTTAAGATCAAAGGAACTATTGGATTTTGGACTTTTCTTAGGAGACTTATCTTTTAAAGGTGTCTTGTTCTTGGAGTTCTTGTTAATTTCTGTCATTGAATCTGATGTCTTTTTCTCTGTAGACTGTGGAGTTCTGTTATTGGATGGTTTAGATGTATTCTTCTCAACAGATTTTGGAGTAGTTTGAAGCTTAGACTTAGGTGTCTTCTTCCCTGTAGATAGTAGCATTTTGTTTTCATCAGGTTTCGAGTTCTTTTTCTTTCCAGATTTTGGAGTCTCTGTCTGACCAGCCTCTGGTGTATTTTTCTCATCAGACTTTGGGGTATTTTTCTCATCAGGTGTTGGGGTCTTTTTCAACATTCCTTCTGGGGTTTTCTTCAGTCTAGATTTTGGGGTCATTTTCTGACTAGCCACTGGGGTCTTTTTCTCATCAGGCTTTGGGGATTTTTTCTGAATGTCTTCTGAGGCTTTCTTCTGTGCAGATTTTGGGGTCACTTTTTGACTAGCCCCCGGGGTATTTTTCTGCCCAGCTTCTGGGGATTTTTTCTGTACCGACTCTGGCATCAATTCCTCAGCACACTTTGGTGTCTTTTTGTGAGCTGAATCAGGTGTCTTCTTCTCAATTGTTGGTAGCTCATCTGAAACTTCTATGGTATTTTTCTGCTGGGACTTAGGTGTCTTTTTCTCTACAGATTTTGGAGTTTTGTTTCTTGGTGATTCATTGACTACTTCCCCAGATTTTGAACTGTTATTTCTACCTTTCTTAGCAGACTTTGGAGTGTTTGACTTAGGATCATCACTGGTGATGTCAACATTAGCTACATCACCACTACTGTTCACTATATCATTATCAGAAGCCACACAATCTTTATCTGATGCATTTTCTATCTTATCCACAACACTAGGAGCAATAGCATTACCATCTACTTTAGTTTCAGAGTCAGAGTCACTAATTACGACTAGATCATCATCATTAGAGGCATCAACAGACTTAGTGTTAACATTTTCTTCCTTGTCAGCAATCAATCTAGGTGATTTCACTTCTCCGGAATTAGAACTTTTGTTTCTATTTGATTTATTAGAACTTTGTGAAGATAAACTGGAGTGAAGTCTCTCTGACTCAACGGAATCATCAGTAAACATTGAATCATTCTGGTTCTTACTTCTTGACTGTCGTCTTGGAGATGTCTGAATTTTCTGTTTGATTTCATCCACAAGACTAAGGATTTCTTCTGTAGATTTGGTTCTTTGATAATTATCATCTGACTTCTTAGAACTTGCCTCAATGTCCATATCAGGTAATTTTTGTTCCTCTTTATTTAAAGATTTTTTGGGAGTTTTTTTACCTTTTGTGGCTTTGACTATAAACTTCTCTTGTATGCTACTACTAACAGTTTTACCAATACTTTTCTTAGGTGACTTAATGAAAACATCCCCTTCACTTTCCATTTCTGTTAATTCTGAGACATTGGATGCTTCAGTTAAACTGAGAGACCCTCCATCATCAGTGGCTTTCATTTCTTTAATACTTGATTTTCTTCTTTTTTCATCCATGTTGGCTTCATTTTTAGGTGTTGACGATGATGATGACTTTTTCTTAGGTGTGGATGATGATGATGATTTCTTTAACATTTTATCAAATCCACTTTCATTAGAGATTTTAGAATCGTTCATATTTTCTATCTCAGAATGCACAAACTCTTCATCAGTTTTTGTATCAACATCACTAGTAATCTCAATTATATCTTTACTAAGCTCACCACCTGTTTCGATTTCTTTACTAGTTTTCATACCATTTTCATCAGCACTTTTCAATTTAGTAAAATCTTCAGTATTATTTCTGTCAGATTTTCTACGTTTTTGTTTCTTACTACTAGAACTGGATGAAGAATTCAAAGTGTTGTTGTTGCTAGGTGATTTATTACAGTAAATGACAGTGTCATTTACTTCACTATCTTTAGTAGAATCCATTGTACCATCAGTACTTTCAGAATATGTTATAGTAGTGGTAGTGCATTCACTAACAACTCTACTAGAGCTAGATTTCACAGAGTCAGTTATACTTCCTAAATCAGATATCATACTTGACATTTCTAATTTCATAGTTCCTATAACTGAACTATCTACATCAATACTGGTCACTTCGTCATCAGCTTCACTCGCAGATGTTTCGCCAATCTTCTCACTTTCAGATGTTTCACCAATCTTCTCACTCTCGTTCTCAGATGTTTCATCAATCTTCTCACTCTCATTTTCAGATGTTTCACCTTCGTTTTCACTTTCAGATGTTACAATAATGTTCTCATTCTCTGCGCCTTCATCAGTTTTGTCAGTATTCAATGCCGTTATAGAAACAATCTCAGATTCAAAGAATTTCCTGGCTCCTGCATTTTTGGTTATTTGTTCAGTCAGTGTTTTATCTAGTTTATATCCTTGGACATCTGTAGGAGGAGTTCCAGTCTCACATTCTACATTAATTAGTCTCTGCATTTCTTCAAGTGTTTTTATAATAATAGGATCATTGTCAGAATCTTCAGTCTTCTTCTCTCCAGTACTCTGTAAATATATACAACAGTAACATAAGATTAAATGTAAGTAAATTTGGGTAGCTTTAAATACAATTTAATACTATGCAGTTTAATACAATACAATTTAATATAATACAATACAATTTAATACCATACAATTTAATACAATTTAGTATAACACAATATACAATGGAACCCCTCTAAATCGGAAACCCTCCAAACCGGAATTCTCTCCAAACCGGATTTTTTTTCAAGTAAAGAATATTTCTCCTCTTTATTCATATCACAAAAACCTCCTCTATTCCGGAAAACCCTGTATTCCGGAAACCGGACGAGTTTTAGTCTAAACTTCATACTTCGTCACGCAAAATGACCCCTGTATATCGGAAGTCAAAAGGTGAGAATTGATAACAGCGAGCTGGATATACTACTCTAAAGAAAGGGGATTAATTCCTTTGTTTAACAGGTGTGCGTGAAATTGACTATTCGTGATAATCGCTATCTATGTAAACATTGAAAGATGACTTATTGAATGGGTGTGAAAACTATCAAAGATAAGGTAGGGGTTTGTATGTTTTTAGCGATAATTACGCTGGTGGATGGAACATTTAACTGATAATTAAGGATTTTATTCGTTCACTAATTGCATTTTGATCTAAAATGAAACAACCTGTGGAAAACATTAATTGTCGAAAATGATTTGAAAGACGTATGTAATCGATCAATTACGGCGGTGTTTAATTGATGTACGATTGACCAATAATTTGTGAAGAAATTAATTGTTCTATGTTTGAGTCGTAAAAATGACCAATGAAACATATTTATTCACGAATTTACAGGTTTGAGTAAAATTTTCATGTATTGGTCATAATTAAAGCTCTGTGTATTTATCTCTGTTTTCTGTTATCTTTCTTTTTATCATATTTTATATTGATGTATCCAGATTTACTCACTATAACTTGCATATAATGATACAATGTGGAATGGTAAATACAGTAACCATTTGAAGAAACAATAAGTTCTACGAAGTTGTTATCAGCATAATGATAAAGAGCTATAGTTTATGGTGCTATACTTGTTTAGCTTGATTATTCAAAAGTTGTTGTAACAACTTACAACCTTCCAGCCAGCATCTTGTCTCTCAGTACTAAGCAGTAAGATAGAATATAGGTTGATTTTAATAGAAACAATGATGCCTATTATGGCAAGGATGTAAACCACTCTGTAGATGGCTTTCCATTAAGACATATTAATCTACGAATATAACAACAGCACAATACTACATCTTGGAATACATGTAGATTGAACTTGTATCAATAGTTAAATATCACAAACACTTAACACAAGATCAATGTAGAGTGCCAACGAACACACATGTCAAATATTATAGTCAGAATGTAAAACCCCTCCATTCCGGAAACCTCTCCAAACCGGAATTTTTGCCCGGTCCGGAGCACTTCCGGTTTAGAGGGGTTTTACTGTAATGCAATACAATCTAATATAATACAATACAATTTAACTCAATACAATTTAATACAATACAATACAATACAATACAATACAATACAATTTAATATACACATGTTTGTAGACTGGATGTCAAAGGTCAAACGAGTGTTAGACAGACTCAAACTATCCTGGGATGACCTGGTAAATTAAGACTTAGAATTAAGAGGCATAGGAATAATCAGGAAGAACTGGACAATCAAAACTGATAGTACAACAAGAAATGTAATGTGGAAACCACATTAAACCGGATTTAACAAGAGCTGTCAGAGGAGACAGCATGCTCGACTTAGTAAGTGTTTGTCACAGGAGATGTGGTTGATGATAAGGAACATACATATTTTAAAATTTGAAAATATAACCTTAACAAATTCAAAGAAAAAAAATAGAAAACTATAAGTTCAAGGGGGATAACTCTGAAAAAATGTATAAGGAGTTATGAATCTTGTCACATGAGATGTGGTTGATAATAAGGAACATATATCTAAAGTTTGAAGTCAATACCTGAAGAAATAAAACAGTTGCAGTAAAAACAAACATTTTTTAAAGAAAACTCTAATTTCAAGGGGAGATAATTCTGAAAAAATATATATGGAGTTATGAACCTTGTCACATGAGATGTGGTTGATAATAATGAACATATATATTTAAAGTCAATACCTAAAGAAATAAAACAGTTGCAGTAAAAACAAAAATTTATTAAAGAAAACTATAAGTTCAAGGGGGATAACTTTGAAAATAATGTATACGGAGTTATGAATCTTGTCACATGAGATCTGGTTGATAATAAGGAACATATATTTAAAGTTTGAAGTTAATATCTTAAGAAATAACAAAGATACAGAAGAAAGTATTTTACTGCACAAAAACTTTAATCTGTGCACAAAAACTTCAATCAGTTCAAGGGGAGATAATTCTTTAAAAAATGTGTTTGGAGTTATGGACCTTGTCACATGAGATGTGGTTGATAGTAAGGAACATATATTTAAAGTTTGAAGTTAATATCTTAAGAAATAACAAAGATATAGAAGAAAGTATTTTACTGCACAAAAACTTTAATCAGAAATGTGGACGCCGACGCGGACGCCGGGGCGAGTAGGAGAGCTCTACATTACTTCGTAAAGTCGAGCTAATAAAAACACAAAAATTACAAAGGGAAATAATCCATAATAAAGGCAATTCTGTTCATGGCATGGTATCATTGTATGAAGTTTCTGACAATAAATGGCAATAAAAAAGATCTGACAATAAATGGCAGAAATATATGAAAAAGAAAAACTTTATCGCAATTGTTAACAACACCGGACGCCCGCCCAACCAGGTTTCGCCAAACTATAAGCAGAATTTTTTCGATGAAAAATCCGGCTAAATATATTAAATTTAACAAGGAAAGACAACTTAGATCCATTTATATCCAACGCTTTCCTTCTAGATCCTAATGTTATTAAAATGAAAATAGATTAATCTAATCACAACTAACCATGCCAGATTTTTGAGTGCCAGTATCAAGATAAAATAGTTCTTCTGAAGTTATTTCTTCCAGTGTTTTCTCAGTTTCTGTGTCATTGTCTTCTTTTTTAACATCACCACCAAAACTCTGAACATAGAAAAACATTACAATAAGGAATAATATCTAAGGATGAAAGAACGTCTTTTAAATTGGGTTTAACGTTGTATTCAACACATATTAAAGTCATATATACAATGGCCAGCTCTTCCCACTATAAGTTTCCTGGACACTTTTCTATCACTAGTACTAACTTACCCCACCATGAGGCGGACAACTCATGCATAGGGTATGACCTACTGCGACCGGGCTTGAACCTGTGATCTCGAGATTCAAAGTCAGACATGTTAACCACTATGCCACGGCCAGGATGAAAGAACAAAAATAAAACACAAATCAAAACAACATGGCAGGTGTCAGTGGATGTAAAATTCTTTGGCAGTCAGTACTTAAACAACAGATTAAAATCTGGACAATTTACTTTTTTGCATTAAATTTGACACAGCTTTTAACCAAATAAAGGTTTGTCTGGCTAGCACAGTCAGTAGCACACAAGGGGTAGTGGGTTCAATTCCCAAGCAGACATATTTTCAATAAGTTTGGTCATGAAATTATTTCTACAACCATTCTCCCTCCTACCACTGATTCTTAATCATGAAGGGCAGTTTCAGTAACTGAAATGCGCCTTTTTAAAAGCTACATCTAGAGATTTAGCCTTTCAAGGAATGGCAAGTAGGTTGACTGAATGCAGAGACATAATATATATATATTGCTACAACAGTAAATCCAATAAAAAAGAGATAAACTTACATCAAGTAGAAGGGTCACCAGATCATCTTCAGCTTCCTCCAGTAAAAACTTGGTCACCATTGTTCTTCTGAACTTCTTCTCGTCAGTAGGAATATATTGGTCAGCCTCAGGACAGTGATTATTTAACCATTCAAGGAAACCATCACTAGCAGGTATACTCTTAGTTAGCTATAATATAAACATAGAACTTTACAAACAATAATTAACATATCAAAAAGAATTCTAACATATGCATATGCATTTTCCCATTTATACTTTAGTTAATGCAATGCCATCTTTATACTGAATACATGCATGGCTGTTGTAATCTATCCCCTCATTAAAAAATTAAAGTATTTACTTTTTTCTAAGTCACATTAAAAATCAAAGTTCTTATAGCGCTGTCATACATGGGGTTTTGATGGAATATATGACTCATACAACAAACTGAAGGGATACAAGTATCACAGAGTAGACTGACACATACTCATTGAAATGTAATTTATATTTGATAATAGAAAAACATTATATCTTTTTATCACTAGATTATAAAATATTTGAGGTCCAAAAATATTAAAAACAACAATGTGTACAATTCCAAAATTGTTAATCTACAAAGAATACAATATTTCAATTTAAACATTCTTATGAAAAATACAATATTTTAACTACAAACATTCTTATGTAATATAATACATATAGATTTATGAACTCATATAAATAAACACATTTCTCACATACAATATAATTCAAATAAATCAAACATTTATATAGAACACAAATATTCATTAAAACATGATACACTCATTTTCAATACAATTCAAGTTCATAATTTGGGGGGTGAACTGTAGGAACCTTCACCTAACATAAGCCAGATTACATATACATGAACTTCTTATCGTCTGCGTATGTCAGAAATTGTAAGGGGAACAAGATTTTTTTTATATTAACTGACTTCATAAATACAACGTATCTCAATAACTAAGTAAATGAAGTAGCTACCAACACATACAAGACACAAGGACATTACAGTGAAAAGAGTTAGAGGTGTGTACATAAACTTACCAGATTCCATTTAATAATTTGATCAATATCTCCATGAGAATCTTTCACTTGTCTTACCAATAATACATACTTTAAATAATAACTATGACAACCTTTTTGTGGTTTTACTTCTAAACATTTACTAAAATATATACACACAATTATACTTAAATATATACATAGATATCTAACATACATGCAAAACTCTTATAATACAAAATATGATAGCATATCTATAGTCATTTATCATTTTTACATGTACTAATAATATCGCATAATCTCATACTCTATGAATTCCAAGAATAGCATTAAGAGACATTTTTTGTGTCAGTATGTGTGTTAAGATAAGCATTAAGTACTGACTGTATCACAATGACTTAATATCTTTTGCATACTAATGTGAAAATATCATTAATAGATAACATCATACGTTAACTTGTTTCCAATTCAGTAGTTAACATCACCTTTTCACTCCTTTCCAGAATACAACACTTATTGTTTTTACCAAGGATTCCAAAGAAATCCGTAGTCAGTCATTCAAGGATTCCACCCTAACATTTTGGATTCCTCTTTTGAAATTAATTCAGCTAAATATTTGCAGTCACAAACTGTGATAAATGATTCATGGAAACACAAATTCATGTAAAAACATGGCAAATTTTCAGGGATTCTGATGGAATTCTAGCTTAGAATCACCAGGGGTCTGCATTATCAAGCGTCTTACAACCGATTTTAGTCGTAAATCCTTTTATATTGTATTGTTAAATTATCATAAGATTTTTGAAAATATGCTGCACAGGCATCCAATTTGATAGAAAATAGCCTGTTTATGTTACCATGAACAATAAACAATCAAGGTAAATTTAATCAACAATGTAAGTTTTGAGTGTATTGTGCGTAAATATTGACCCCAACCTGACCTTTAGGCAAGAATATTCATTTCATTGAATACAAATGTAGTATTAAAGCTCGATAACACAGTGACCGTGAGAATTATGTGTTGAAATTTAACACATCAACATACTTCTATAATTTTACGATCGCTGTCGAAGTGTAGAATAGGCGTGGTACTAACTTTCATCGGGATATGTGTAGATAATTATTAGATGCTAACGTGAAAGGTCAGGTCGGGGTTAATATTTACACACTATATTTCATCATGGGTTCTGCAGTTTTATAATGTCAAACAAACAGACAACAGTATAATACTTACTTTAAAAGAGGCCACAATAGATTAAACTTGTTATCATCTCCCCAACATGATAATTGTAACAAAACTTCAAGTTGTGATTCAGGTACGTCATATAATATATATCCTACAAATCCTGCTATATCTTTACCATAATCATTCTTACTTTCTACTTTACTGCAATATATATAGTAAATATTTATACGTTATTATACATGTAACTGTACAATACGGAAATATATTTGGACGAGTACACAGCTTAAAAAGTCATATTGGACAAGCAGATATGCACGTCCAATAGGACTTTTTAAGCTATGTACCTTTTTATTATACATCTTTCGTTTACTTTTGTCTTTCATTCGATATAGATCAAAATGGGAAACCAGACCAGCAACGTAAAGTGCACATGTACCCAACCGTCCAATACAAAAGTAATATATATATTTTGGATCCAATACGGGAATATATTGGACAGTCACGGGGTACAAATGCAGATTGTTGATTGGTTAGATTTATTAGATATATAACAAGTAAATCTGTGAGCTAATGCTCAGTAGTGATACCCCCGCAAAAATCTAAAAATATGCGACAAACAGGAAGTAGATGAGCAAGGAGCATGAAATCGCTTTACACCACATGGGACTATGGCATGAAGCAATATGCAAAGTATTAGGCTGCTGCATGTTATAGTTGCTGAGAAAACTGCGACAGAAATTTTGTAAACGACGGACGGACGGACAAGGGTAAAACAGCATACCCCACTCTTCTTCGAAGCGGGGGTATAAAAATACAATATATTGCATAATAATTTTGATGGTATGACATGAGAAAGACAACTAGCGTAAAAGACCTGAAATTACACATGAATGTGTATACCGCTTTTATAGGGTAATTACACATGGATGTGTATCCAGTTTTTATAGGGTAATTACACATGGATGTGTAACCCAAATGAAATGGGTTAAATGTATTACTGTGGCTTGTTTCACAAAAATCTTATGATAAAAATCATTGAATGTCAAAAACAGGAAGCATTAATAATATGATCATTTCTTGGCCAATCAATACCAAAATATTACTAAATTATGAAGAATTTTGATACCTTTTAAATATCACATCATATAGTTTTTGCGAAAAGGTGCACTGATTTTTATAAAATGTCAAAACTGAATAATCTCAAGATGGCTTTTTTCAGGTAGAATGTTTGTAATCTAAAAATTACGAGTTCAGATAGTATGTTTTAGGACCTAGTAGAACAGAAGAATGGCAGTTTAATGACTGCTTACAAAGTCAATGTCGCTATCATTATTCATATTTACAAAAGAGAACAAATTTAGTCAAAATATGTCTGTTCTTTGTATGATAGATGCAGTACCAATGAATAAGTGGACACAATTTTATTCCAAATTTTTAACCCGTGATCCAGATATACAACTGCAAAACCTAAAACTTAATTGTCACCTTTGACACAAAAGTACAGAATAAGCTCTATACTTTTCTTTGAAACATTAAAGGTACTCATTCACAGATTTCAACTTAAAATATCAACTTTTTCTGAAACTATCTAAATTGTTATGTATGAAAACATTTTTTGAAGCAGGAAATTAGTGCTTTGATAATGACAATTTTAAAGCAAATAGATATACAACTACAAATAATTGTGTTTCAAGTAGTTACAAGAAATATAATGTGGAAACCACATTAAAGCCGGATTTAAAAACTTTAATGCAAAAATTACAAAGGGAAATAATCCATAATAAAGCCAGGTCGAGTTGTGATTACTTTCTTATTCTGTTCATCACATGGTATGTTATCATTGTATGAAGTTTCATAAAGATTGGACAATAAATGGCAGAAATGTATGCTAAATTGAAAACTTTAACGCAATTGTTAACGACATTGAATGCCCCCCCCCCACCCAACCACCTGTGTTTTGGTAAACTTATAGTCGAATTTTTTGTTCTACCCCATGTGTCACAGTTTAGACAATTTTAGTGCATTTTTGTGACTTTTATTGTATATTTCTTGCAACCTATAGGTCAGTTTGTCTGAAAATATGAAGAATTATTTTTTGAAACAACTACAGAATATAGAAAAATCTTAACCAAATATGTGAACTAGTACCTTTAAGCTAAAAAGGTTCAATCATAATTGAACAGTGATTTCTTATTAAGGACAAAGTAATGATCTAAATGACAAGATAAATGATACAATATAAGAAGAGATCAAACCTGGAATGTACAGCACACAAATCCACATATATTGATAACAGTGCAGACATCAGTTGATAATATGGTTTACTCTCACGTGTCTGAAACAATACAAACATAGTCTAGTAAGATAACATACAAATAATAATATAAATAGTTAAAATCATTTTTAAGAATAAATGACAAAAGACCAAATGAGCAGATACAGATAATGAGATGCAAACATTGTTTTAAACATTTATAAAAACAATTCATAAAAGCAAATTAAATTTGGAGTACATGCACTTGTTAAGTTGTCCAACACAAACCAGTTTTTTACTTATTCAATTGGACAACCAACGAAATTCAGCTAAACAACTATGCAACCGATCATTATTAGGTTCTTTTTGACGAGTCACCCTCATATGGGCTGTCCTATTACTGAGTTTGCCTAGTATATTGTGCTTTATATCCTGTAAAATGGGATGTACTGATTAACAGGTTCAAGCTGGGTTCAAGTGTACTTTCTACCCAAAAAGGAAAATGTTCTACAAAACAAACTGCTTCCTTCACATTAGCCAGTGTATAAGAACAATACATACCAGGCACATACATACATCTTATTTAACAAAAAATATTACCTGTGAAATTTTACTGGAAACTTCTAAATGAGAAGTTATTATGAAGTTTTTCACTACTTTAGACAATCTTCCTGACCTAGAATATAATATATATAACACATCATACAGATGAGAGTTAAATATAGAAGTTAAATCAAAATTGGTTAAAATAGTTTCTGGTAAAATAGTTTATCAAGAATTTTGATGAGAGACGACAGACCATGGTAAGTTGACTTATTAAAGATGTAAGAAATTGGTATCACCTAGCTAAAATTTTATGAAGAACATAACTACACAACAAAGATAAAAAGATGTCATGACAATAATGTCAATTTTCCTTAATAAGGTAAATGGAGAAGTTGTAAGTTTTCTGAAAGAGTAAGTGAGTACTGGGCCTGGCTATAGACCAAAAGTCCAGGAAAGCTAGGTCGGTGAGCTAGTCACCACAAAATGACAAAATGCTAGACAGATTTCACTATGAAATGCGAGGATAAACATGACAATTACATTAAAACATACATAATATAATAAACAACAGATGCATGAATTAATACAGCCATGTCAACCAACATTATATAGAAAGGATGACACAAAAAAGGGTTGACATGACATTAAAACCAATAAAAGAAACAAGTAAATCTGTGAGCTAATGCTCACTAGTGATACCCCCGCCAAAATCTAAAAATATGCAACAAACAGGAAGTAGATGAGCAAGGAGCATGAAATCGCTTTACACCACATGGGACTATGGGATGAAGCAATATGCAAAGTATTAGGCTGCTGCATGATGTAGTTGCTGAGAAAACTGCGACGGAAATTTCGTAACGGACGGACGCACGGACGGACAAGGGTAAAACAGTATACCCCCCTCTTCGTAAGAACATTGAAATTTAAAACACAGTTAAAACAATGAGTAATGTCTAGAGACACTTACCTGACAGCTTTCTCTTTAGCCAGGCAATTATTGACATCATTTTGTATAGAATTAAATAGATATCTCAACACACGTATAAAAGCTAATGGTTTACAACCACTTGTCAACTCTAGTACAGTATTACATACTGGTAACCAATCAAAATTTACTTTCGTATCATTCTGTTTAATAAAATATATCAATCAATAAAATAATGACCAACAGTACATAAGGTATAATACTCAATAAATGGAAGTCTATTTTACCCAAGCTAACATAGTGATTAGTTTCTTCACTATTTCATGCATGTGTGGCTAAGACTTTTCTTTAGGGCCAGAAATCAACAACTTTGCATACCCTGAATAATCAGCATTTGGGTCCACAAAACAAAATAATTGATCATGGTGTTTGAAAATTGAATTTTGGAATAAACTACTATTTTCAGAGTAATATACTTTGTACGTATTTAAAGAATTTTTCACTTGAAAAGGTGACAACCACTATTAGAAATACAAATACAACACCAGTGACATATGTTTCAAAAGAAGCGTTTTCATTAGAATAATTTAAATTGTTTCTATCCACAGACAGTTAATATATTAAACTTTGTTGACTTTGTCGTCAGATCTGAAATGATCACCTGGTTGGAGGGATAAACAAATACCAAAAGCATTGGTAATAAACAAGCTTTCGTTAAAACGAAGCGGGGGTATAATAAAAACATATCACATCAACATAAATCAGAAACATCATCTACAAATCTTAACATTCAAACCTTACTGTTTTAAATTACAAGAATATTATAATGATGATGTTTGTTTATTTTTGTTGGGTTTAACGCTGTAGCAACACATAGTATAGGTCATACAACAGCTGCCAGTCAACCTACTCACTCCTCCTGGAAAGGCTAAATCTCTGGATTTAGCTGTTAACTAACTACTAAACGCATACTTTCGTCAGTGACTGACAACTGCCCTACATAATTACAAATCATTGGTAGTAGGGAGAATGGCCGTAGAAATAATTTCATGACCAAACTCCACGAAAGTATGCCCCGCCCGGGAATCGAACCCATGACCCCTCGATCAGTAGACTTGAGTGCTACCAACTGAGCTAGCCAGGCCGCTATTATAATGATGTAGACTGGTAATCTAACCTGAGGTAAGTCACAAATATCCTTGAAATCTGTTATTGTTTCTTCAATCAAAGTATCAGCAACACCATTGTTATCAAGTAATTTCTTCAAGAACAAACGATCTGAAATTTAATACATCAGAATTGTAATATAATCATTAACTTTGAATAATCTTTCACTATATGTAACATTTTGAATTCACATATTTTTTGGTACATATTTCACTCTGGTTATTTACATGACTGATACTGTTAAAGACATAAAAAGCATAACTGGCTGATGTCTGTACAGTGGTTTTTTTTAATACAGCTTTCATGATCTTAATTAGTTATAGTGCGTAAATTTTGACCCTGACCTGACCTTTCATATTTGCATCTAATAATTATCTACGCACATCCCGACGAAAATCAGTATCACGCCTATTCTACACTTCCGCATCGATTGTAAAATTATAGAAGTATGTTTATTTGATAAAGTTCAACACATAATCCTAACGGTCACTGTGTAATTGAGCATTAATACTACATTTGTATTCAATGTAATGAATATTCTTGCATAAAGGTCGGGTCGGGGTCAATTTTTACGCACTATACATGTCAGAAGACAGTACATGTATTTCATCTATTGGTTACTTGAATAAATGGTGCATTGAGTGTTGT
Source organism: Mactra quadrangularis (assembly GCA_025267735.1). Lineage (NCBI taxonomy): Eukaryota > Metazoa > Mollusca > Bivalvia > Venerida > Mactridae > Mactra > Mactra quadrangularis. The sequence continues at coordinate 9,981,072 of CM046305.1, forward strand.
GTTGACTGACACCACTTTGAACATTACTTAATAAACAGTAAGTGTATGAAAAAGTGTTAAATAAGAAACATAATACAGTATTACAAGATTGAAAGTTAACTACTTTAGTTACTAAAGCTGCAATCATACTTCCAGTTTAAATGTGGAAACCACATTAACGACGGATTTAAAAACTTTAATGCAAAAATTACAAAGGGAAATAATCCATAATAAAGGCGGATAGAGTTGTGGTTACTTTCTAATTCTGCTCACCACATGGTATGTTATCAATGTATGAAGTTTCATAAAGATCTGACAATAAATGGCACAAATATATGGAAAAGAAAAACTTTAACACAATTGTTAACGACACCAGATGCCCAGCTGCCCGCCCGCCCACCCGTGTTTTGCCAAACTATTAGCCGAATTTTTTCGATGAAAAAAATCAGCTAATCATCATCCCAGCCATCAGTATGTCAACACCCACTCAACTAATGTCATTTTCATGAATCTTAAAGAATCAATAATAACAGTCAAATTTGTCATATTTTTTTTTCTGGAAAGTAAAGATGAATTCTTTCCTCCAAGAAGGTAAATTACATCATCTAGGAGGAGAAATGACATTATTTTTATTTGTGTTAAATAACTCAAACAAAACACAGAACTAAGCATGAATATCCCTAGTCATTTGGTACATTACAAAAAAAATTAAATGTACTGACTATTATGAGGACAGCTTATATTGTAGAGATGTTTGACATAAAGAAACAATTTTTTACACTTACATATTCTAATTCTTTCTGAATTAGTTAACTTCTTCATTTGTTTTACTTTCAGTTTTTTCTTTTTTTCATAAAAGTTATATAACTGAAAAAGAAGGTTACCACTCATCCACTTTTTATATAAAATACATGTAATGTAATATTGCACTTACAAATTACACCTTGTTTTATAACACTCATTACCATCATCATCAATGTTATTTTTTTCGTATCTCCAGGTATCATTGTTTTGGAATTAAACTATCCTTGACTATTTCTACAAACCATATCCATATGTTGGAAAAACCTGACCTCCTGAAAACCTAAACTTGAAAGCCTCAGGCAGTCTCTTTGAATTTTCACACCAATGACACACTGGATAAAGCAATGTTCATTAGAATGATGTTCAGCTCTTCTACCTTGATATGCCAAAGTAACTCATTCAGTAGAATCAGGGACCAGGAAATTCGCCGAAGTCAATCGGTCCAAAGCCGTCCGAGTACCGGATACGGGTTTTAACGTGTACCGTACGGACCCGACCATTTACTGTACTTTATTCACGACCATGTTAGTACTTATTTTTTGCTCCCTTTTATTAGGAAGGCATACGATACATTGGCATTGTTTGTTTAATTTTTTACCAAACTTAACTTCTATCTAGCATAAAAGCGTGGTTTCCGAAATTACTCCCCGCAATCGTCGGTCGTTCAATAAACAGAACTTGAAAAATGGCTGTTTCATCTAGTTCTAATGTTGTTGGAAAACTCTGTCATGTGGGGAAATTATTTTAAGAAAGAAAACGTAAAATTATGATAAGTTTTTTTAATTACACACGTATATTAAAACGATTCTCATACAGAGTGACGATCTAACGTGGGTCTCGAAAATGTATGACATCTCATCACAATGGTTCAAGCGGTTTCTTTTAACACAAAAGATTATCAAATCGTGCATAGTACACCATTTATAGATAGTTTAATGACAAAACTGTTCGTTTTGAAAATTATTTTCGTTGAATTTGGAATTTAATAGTAATCATTAATTTTGTTCACCACAGAAGGGAGAAGAGAGGGTTGAATTTCGATCATCAACAACTGTACCTTCGATTAATAAGAATTTGCGTAGATACATGTCCTAAGATAATTTATTATTATTAACACCTCAATTTAAGACGTAAAAATAAATCATGAATCAAGTCAAACAAATTAAAGATTAAACGAATGCATCAATCAAGAATTGACAACAAAAGCATTTAAATTATTTTCTATAATTATTCATAAAACATTCTTTATAAAAGATTATTATTTTACAAGTTTACAGGTTTCAAACAGACCGATTGAAAAACGTAATCGGTTCGATGGACACAATTAATTAAGAACATATTCTTCTGCTGTTCTTCAAATTAATCGAGTGCAAATCAAGCGTACCTTGCTGTGCTCGATAAAAAAAATATCACTGCCTCAACCCCACATGATACCTGTAACCATGGATACGTTATACAGGGTCCTTGATGTGTAACCTGTGGGCAATTAAGCAGGATATTTCATCAGTAAACAGTGGGTTTTAGCAACTGATAGTTGTTTGATAATATTTTATCAATATGTTTTTCTTGAAAATTATGGAAATTAATGGTTTGAGGTCAAAATTACCGAATTTTTCCCGGACCGATTTTTTTTAAGGATTTTGAAATCTCAATCGGTCCAAACTGAAAAAATCGGTCCGAAAACCGAAAACCCGGCGATTTCCTGGTCCCTGAGTAGAATTCTTGTTCCTTGAGTGTACATATTTTTGTCTTATCATTACAAAGTGCTGTAGCCTATGTTGACAGTCTGTCATGATAAAATAACTTACTGACAATAAATAATGAAAATCAATAAATTTACCATAATCAATCTTGAGAAATGAGAATTTTAGCATGTTTTCATTATACAAAACAAAAGCATTGTTATTGTTAGTGTTACTTTCTACACAGTCTGGTGATATTCATTATTTCACTCCATCACTGGATCATCACTTCAATCCTTTGCATATTCTAAGTTTCAATCAATCTAGTCTTTTATCAAAGTTTTTCAATAAAAATTTGGTTGGATACACACACAGGCATCTTAAAAAAATTGAATTTTAATTCAAATTAGAAAAAAAAATATTCAACTGTCAGTGGTGAATACATTAACCCTGTTAATTTGAATATTTGCTACATTACTAGTATACTCATGATTGATAAAATAAGATTTAAATCAGCAGAGTATGCACCACTGACAGTTGAATAAAATAGAACAATAATCATATTACATTTGATATGAATGCAGTGAACATGACAAAATGATTAATATCTTTGAATTAATTAATACAATTGAATTAAGACCATGACAACAAACCTGAACACCATGTTGGTTACTTTGTTCAGTAACATCTTTTCTACCTCCCAATTCTTCTTTAGTTAGTTCATCCAAACTTTCATTTATACCATTGCTAATGGGAGGTAACTCTGTCACCTCTTCTTCCTTTAAACAGCTGTAGACAAAAACAAATATTGAGGCTTCATTATAAACTTTTATACAGCTTTGAGTATTTTTTCATTTTTTCAAAGAAAAATTGATTTATGCAGTAAAACTAAAATCACAGAATAAATACAGTCAGAGCAGTGTAGCAGAGGCATAATACGGCACTTGTACTACCTTGCCTTCAAGCTAGCTTTTATGGCAATGTGGTAGAGTGTCCGCTTACGACTCGAGAGGTCGTGGGTTCGAATCTCAGTTCGGACCATGGATTTTTATCGGGTTACATTTGGCGCCCAACGTAAATAACCCACTTAGAATTGTTTAATTGCACCCTTAGATAGTCCCACAGACAATCAAGCTCCAAGAATTTGAGGACGAATTCTGTTAAGGAGGGGGTGTGTGTAGCAGAGGTATAATACGGCACTTGTACTACCTTGCCTTCAAGCTAGCTTTTATGGCGATGTGGTAGAGTGTCCGCTTACGACTCGAGAGGTCGTGGGTTCGAATCTCAGTTCGGACCATGGATTTTTTACAAAGCAAGGATGTATTTATACTGACATTAATTCTTACAAATACAATCGCACCACGAGTTCATACCTTTGCAGTCTTTTAAAATTCTTTTCAAATTTTTTATTTAATTCCTGTTTCAATTTGCCATCAGGAAGATTTCCAATCGCTTGAACAAATGAGTCTTTCAGCTGAGCATCTTCTATGGTATTGCCAAACTCTGAAAAATTCACTAATAATTTAGAGGCATAGACAAATAAGTGAAATATAGAAGAAAATTACAACTTTTTACAAAAATTATCATGAGAAAAGTTATCGTGAGTAAATTTCATAATTTTTTTTATTAAAGTCAGAAGGATAATATTTATAAGTAAGATATTCAAAAGGTATACAATATACTACATAATTCAATATTATATTGAAGAATTGATTGGCCAAAAATTGACTGTATTATTAATGTTTCTTGCTATTGACATATGATGATTTTTATCGTAAGATTTTTGTGAAAGGTGCCACAGATCTGGATGTTTCTTATTTCTATTACACCAGGTTTCCTATTCTCATGATTTTTTTATCATTTTTGTGAACTGAAGCAAATATACAGTTCATAGATGTCACATTTACTTATGCTTGTAGATGCTTAGTTTGTAGACTAGCTCCCTAATCTTTTTTTCTGTTGATAGTCCATGGGTGTATTTGATTCAGTCTACTTGGAGTACTTTGGTTTACTCATGGAGCACCAACGAATCAAATGTCCCAATTCTGCAGCAGAAAAACAAAATGTGGGAAAAAGTCATACGTTTGTTTTGTTAGATCAAAGCAGTTTATCAAGAGAGTCTGATGACAATCTGACACAAATTTTTTTATAAACACTACCACCATCTCAATTACTTCATACTCTGCTTACACCTCCTAAACGGCAGGTGTATTCAGAGTACTCAGAGTGTGTGAACTGAAACATTTGATTCAATTTTTCAGAGATCGGACTACTCCAATTACTTGGATCTCGCGAATCAAACACGCCCCATGTCTAAAGCTGATCATCAAGAAACCAGTGTTCTCATTAGGAACCATTAAGTTTTTTTGGGTGTTGCGACCGACCCTCTGGCATCCATTTCCCTACAACATCCAAGTGTGACAAACCTCCTACCCAGTACTTGGACAATTTCAAGCCAGGCTTGGCAACTTTGATGAAGATATTTGTCAGTTTTTAACACATTGTTCATGCTGTGCAACAAGAATATAACGTTGCTGTCTAGTCAAAACCTCGTAACTTTACCTTTTTTGAATGGAAGTTACAAGGTTTTGACTAGACACCAAAGATAAGTCATTGTGCTTTGATGTAAGAACACATGTACATATGTATACATAGTCATAGGGTCCTTATTTGATGCCCAAAGAAGGATGCAACCTGTACTGCTTAAAAAGACCCAAACATAATCTCAAGTGTTGTGCCATTCGTAGTCATAATAATTGAAGCTTATTGCCTATTGGTATAATCGTTGATTCGGCTTTAGTTTTAATTACATTTGACTTGTATTTGTAAAAATTGTAAGTCTGTAGATGAGAATCTGAGACTGAGAAGTTCAAAACGAAAACAAAGTAAAGTAAAACTGTGGCTATACCTTGGGCTATAATGTGACCAAGCCCCTTAACAAAACTCTTCGCCATTACTTCTACCTGTCGCCAGAACAATAAATTCAAGCTTTATACGGCAAACATCGGACTTACTGAAAAAACACGTGCAAGTCGTGAAGTTTTGACAACATTAAACTGCAAATGTTAAAGCGAATTTGATTGGTCAGAATGTTTTGGATTTCCTAATTTTTATCCAATGAGAATACTCGGTTCTTTGTTATGGCATAGTTTGGTGATTCCTATCTAAATTCTCTTTTACAACATTGTCATACTTATCAAATAACAATGACATTATCAGAAAAATATTTTTGACAAACTGATATAAAAAATTATCATTTTACAAATAGAAAAATAAAAAGTTCGAATACACGCAGTTCTAAAATTCATAGCTTTACATATTCAGTATTGCATTGTGGGACGGTTTGGAAAGTAGAGTTTCGTGAATATTGTGACGAAATTTCTCACTCAATTTCCATTCCTGCCGCTCTGGCGGGTGCAATGGAGTTGACATCAATTTAAATGAATTCTTTATGTGACTCTGTATCATAAAGTACCACTGAAGTTTACAGATAATCTGCGTTGAATCGGAAATAACAACGAAAATGTTTCCCAACAGTAAGCATTGTTTATTTACATTTTTGTCGAATTTTTCCATTTTTATAGTTATAAGATTTTTAACTGATGACACTTTTATTTCTATTTCAGATTCAAATGGTATGGGTTCTAGACATGAAGCACAGAAGAAAGTTCACAACTACAAGTTGATCATTGATCCTATGATTCATAGAGGTGGTCAGAAGATTTATAGATTTGATGGAGTTGATCCTGCTGTAAGAGACTTTTAATCATTGGGGGGATCGTGATTAAAGTTGATTAGTGAAAGGTTAGGTAGATTAAGGATGTGTAAATGTCGGCTCAATTGGTTTACTTTAACCTGCTGAGAATCTTTCAAGGGTGAAAGTTTTCTGGATTTTCGGTTCCAAATTGCACAAATCGGGGTCAATAATTGGGGGGGAGGTATTAGTTGATGTCACCCAGGTGATGGTTTGCTGAAGTCTCATAGCGCACTGCTATTTTCAGGACCTGAGAATGTTTTTTAGCTCGAATATACAAAGTATATGGAGAGCTCTCCTACCCACCCTGTGTCGGCGTCCACCTCCATATTTCTGATTAAAGTTTTTGTGCAGTCAAATTTTTTTTTACTATAACTTTTTTATTATTTCTCAATGTATAAAATTAAAACTTTTATTATAATTTCTTGAGGTATCAAACTTTAAATATAATTATGTTCCTTTTTATCAACCACATTTCATGTGACTAGGTTCATAACTCCAAATACATTTTTTTTTTCAGAATTGTCTCCCCTTGAATCAAACATTTCTTTAAAAAAACATTATTTTTACTGCATTTTTTTATTGCTTGAAGTATCAAATTCAAACTTTGAATATTAATCCTTATTATCAACCACATATCATTTGACAAGGTTCATAACTCAAGTATTTTTTTTTAGTATTGTCTTCCCTTGAATTAAAAATTTTCTTCATGAAACATTTTTTTACCTTAATTTCTTATTTCTTAAGGTATCTACTTAAAATTTCAAATAGATGTTCATTATCATCACCCACATGATTTATGATAAGATTCATAACTCTTGCACACATTTGTTACAAAAGTATTCCCCCTTGTAACTTATAAAATATTTGTTACTTATTATATTTTTGTTTACTCAAGCACCCCGAATAGTCGAGCATGCTTTCTCTACTGACAGCTCTTGTATCCTTACCAATATGTATCGCGCAATTTGACTGGATTAAACTTGTTTACTATGCCCTATGGATAGCATTGTTTATTTCATTCATGAATGACTATCTTAAACAATGTCTTTAAGTAGTTCCATGAATGGATTTCCTGAAATTTCTCTGCACAGACATTCTTATGACTAATGTTTAGTTGGGCTGTCCATCTCTGTTGTGTATCAATGATGACATTAGCGTAACATTTCTTGTTTAAGTTTTATAGTGTAACATTTTTGTATCTTTATAAAGCCACTGAACTTCAGTGAAAGAATTGACTTGAAATTTCCACACATGTTTTGGGGTTACCATTTAGGGTGAAGTTACATAACTCTAGTATGGTACTATTATTTTTTACTGGATTGTGGCCCTTTGATATTTAAAAGATCATAGTTGCATACAAAACTTATAACTTTTATGATGAAAATATCCAATACCCATTGGAAAAGCATATTGATGCATGATTTTGGTTACATGACCACATCGGAAAGTCAATCACATTGTCCATGGACTGTTCTTGTTTGATTTAGTATTAACTTAGAAAGTTGTTTTGAATATTTTGATGCCCTTTACCTGACATCAAGATAGTTTATCAGTGCTGTGGGCTTGCTACCCTTATGAGAATGTTTAAAAACTGCCTAGAATTGCCCACACGATTTTGTTTGAACTACAGTATGTGTGCTACAGTTGGTTTTCATCATGATTATCTAGAATTGACAGAGAACTGACTCAAAGAAGACCCATATCAATTATTAGCTTTTAAGAAAAACAAAACACATTTACAATTTATTGAAATTTTATAATTTTATGACTACATGTATTCTCTCTATATTATACAGTTGTCTGGTTCAGAGATCTAAGTTAATTAATCCAGACCTGCTCAAGACAATTAAAAAATGTATGGCAACATGTGCACTAATACTTGAATGCATTCTTTGAAAACTTAAGTTGCTATTTTCCTTTCGTAATCATGATTTTAATAGCTCAAATTTGTGTCTTTGTGGGTTTTGTTTACTTTATCTGGAAATGCTTGCAAGTTACGAAACATATCTGTTTACATAGTGTCTGTTGGCCTACTGTCAGTCTAAACATTACTGACCAGTTAAATGTAATGAATGCTTTTTTCTTTTTCAGGATAATACTCTTATATCAGTTAAGGACCCTAGACCCAGATATTTGAGGTTTTGGAGCAAAAGAATGCCAGCAGATTTACCTGTCCCTAAATTTAAGGTACATATACTGTACTTATTAATACATGTACTTGCTTTGCTTTAATAGTACATATTTATTAGGAATGAGACCAAATGGCCACCACACAATACGATACAAATCAATACAAAAGGAGCCGATATGATTATTTAGGATACAATACTATAATGATAGTAATTGTAAAATTACAAACATTCACGTTCTTTTTCATTGATCAAGTTGTCTCAGCCTGCGGGTTGAATAGTCCATGGGTTGAGTTTTCCACGGTTTGGGTTGTACCATCACTGTTTTACAAACAGACATGGAGATTAAATCTCTTGAAGGAATACGACAAACCTGTCTAATGCTGAAAATACAGTGTCTTCCCTTGATTACGAAAGTCGGGGTCGTATTGCGATATATCTTGCTGGGCCACTATACATATCGTGGTCCGACGTATCGATATTGTATCGATATATCGCTATATCCTCTCATCCCTAATATTTATCTATATGACCAGCTGATTTACCCCTGTCCCTAAATTTAAGGTACATATACCTTACTTAAAGGTATTTACTTTTGCTTTAGTAGTATATGTTTATTTATATATAACTTTTATGGTGCTAACTTTCTTAATTCTTTCCTATTAGTATCAATACTTTAACTACATGTTGGAGGCGATTCTGTCTTCACATGGTACTTAAGGCTCTCAAGTTGTTTACAGCTGACATAAAATTTTGAAGTAAATACTTAATCTCTTTTATGTTAAGCTACAGTCCCATAAACATGAAAATAGCCTTGAGGGCACCGTATGGGCGCCGTGCAATCAAGCTCCACAAGGACCCGTTGGAACCCGTACGGACTGTTACGTTTTTACCAGGGTCCGTTATATGAGCCTAGGATAAACGTATCAGTTTCAGAGTCAAATTGTGAACAAAATCGTGGGCGAGTATGGACTAAACATGCATATTTTCTAGCTACGACTCCATACGGGTGTGTTGTTTTGTACCATGTGCGTACCGTCACCTTGATACACAAGGCTTCCTGCGGCCTACGACTGTCTGCACGTATGGGTCTGTAACAAGCCACGATTTTATGGGACTGAGGCATTAGTGGTATCATGATCTGATTTATCTTTATGTGATTCTATATTGGTATTATTATAATTTAGTTTGATGAACATTATATTGGTATGCCACCACCAAATGAAGTAACATTCACCAACTTAAATGATAACATCAACAGAGAGTTCTTGGAGAAAATGTGTGATCCATTTGGTAAAATGGAAGAGACAAAAATATATTTTAATCCTAAAACCAAGAAACATATGGGTATAGGAAAGGTAAGTGTGTTTTACTACATATAACAATTTGATTACTAGGGCTGCTGCGAGTATCCGAGTACTCGGATATTCGCGATCTCGACCAGAAAATCAAGTACAAATAATCGTCACGTCTGAAATCATCGGATCGCCATCTATTTTTGGAATAAAATGAAAGAATATTTTAGGTTAATTAACTCTGAAAATGAGTGGCATTACTTATGAAAATTTAAATTCATGTAGGGACTAAAGTATCTTGTGTCAAAATTTCGTTTGATACATATCTTGAATTCCTGTATTCTTCTCCATTAACAAGTGATTTGTGGTTCAATTCGTGAATCACTACACATGAAACGTGGTTCCGATTGGATCGCCACTAGCTCAACGATCCACGGCCCTATTGATTACATTGATAAGAAACTTATAATTTTTCAGAGTATTAATCTTGTTTGTATTTATGCATCAGCCAGTTAATCACAAAAGTAACAAAAATGACAAGTAAAAAAGTTAATTTTTGTTGACAATTTAGGTGTGCAGAAAACTCTCATTAGTATTTATATATATGGTACGTTTTATCGTATTAGTGTGTAATGTTCACCAAATAAATTTTATTTCTGATAAACTGAATACAAAACAGTGGACCAGAGGCAAGTCCAAGTTGGTAGCCCTGCATGTATATACATGTTTTAATTTTGTCAAATGGGGTTATAAAATTGAAAATCAGTTAACATTACTCAGTATATCACTAAGAATCATTGCTTAAAACAGCTCTTTAGTTCTTTTTTCACAAACATCATTGATTTAGTCTATGCATAGCTTCACATTGAAGATTCAATTTTCTAAAAAAAAAAAGTTATTATTGACTTCTATATTCATCAGATCCATAATTACATATCTATCTTGTTTCAGGTTTTATTTACTTCATCCAAAGCTGCTAAAGCATGTGCATTAAAACTTGATCAGACATCTAAGATGGGAAATATAATGAATGTATTTGTTGATCAATTAGGTAAGTACTTGTTTTATGTCAGAGTAAGGCTTTGAAATTCACAATGTCTCTTTAAACATTGTTAGTTTTTCTATCTGAGAAACCATTTGATGGTTGTTTCTGTGACACCTTGTTTGTTTAAATAGCGAAAAGTGCCAAACGCAAACAAACTAAAAGCAGAAACAGCACTCACTGTTACACTCATATAATTTTTTACAAGGTTTACTGAGGGAAAACGCTGTATCAGTTTGGTGAATGTCGGTGGTTGTTAAGGAAAGTGAAAAATTCTTCTGTGTGCAATTCTTACATTTCTCATTGAATTTTAAAAATTTTTGTAAGAAATATTTTCATCTTGTGTTCAGACACAAATCATTGCAGTTTTGTGATTCAGTGAACATTTATGAATTTATCTGCTTTTATGATTATACAGTCAAAATTGCCCATGCGACCACGTGTATTAAACGATCTTTGTCTTAAGCAACCACTTTGGAATTCCCCGGAGTGTTTTCACACTGTTTAACTCTTTAAAACAGTATTAAGAACATAAGAAATCACTTACTAATAACATTTGTCACTTATAACATTTAACTGAACGAATTAAAACATGTGGCATACACATTGTTGAAAACAAAAGAAGGATACTGAGGGAATCACCAAGCTATTTATAGATTTGTTATATGTCATACTTGCTGAAATTAAACATTTTCATTAGTCACTTCTTGTCTTTTCAACATTCTTAGGCAGTTAGGATATTTTTTTAATAGAATTATACTAATGTTGCACAATAACAAGCTCTAGTATCTTCTCATCAGTAAATGCATATTTTAACACTAATCTAATTTTAGCTAACCTGACCCACGTGGGTCTAGTTAGGAAACACCTCAAATATTACAAGAAAATAAAGAAATATTTGCCAAGTAATTTAACAGTGCATCTGTTGCATTCACAGTTATACAAAATATAATTCAAAATCAGGAAAAACAACATTGAACTTTAGCCTTGCAATTCCTTTAATACATGTTATTATATATTACAGGTGCTGAACGGCAAAAAATAATGGACAACATCCTTGATAATAAACCAAAACCTCCATCTCCAACCCCAAAGATAGATCCTAGGACAGGATTTGCCTTGGATATCAGCTCGGCATTGAGGATAGATCATGATCCAAGACCTCAGCCACCAGTGCCACCTATGTTTAATTCTAATGCAATGTTAGATCCAGGTGGCATTGGTATGAAACCTCCTCTTAATACATTCATGCCACCAAATAATATAGAACAAACTCCTAATCATTTAGATACTGGTTACCTGTCTACACCTGGTACGGCTGGTTTCCTAGGTAACAATATACAAGGAAATCAATTCAATAGTGCCAGTAATCAGTTTAATGTGGGATATGGTGCAACCAATAGTGTAATCAGTGCTAGGAATCAGTTTGGAGGTAAAGGAGCTCCTCCATTTATCAATACGCCAGGAAGCAACAGTTTTGGTAGCACACCAGGCATAGCTAGTATTGGGAACACACCCTCAGGGAACGGAAGTTTTAGTGGAACTCCTATGAGTTACGATAGTGGGGTACCTCCAACACCTATAACCCCACAAACTCCACAGCCTCATGGTATGAAAAATGACTTTGGAAATTCCAATGACAATAATAGTCGTAATCGTGGTCGTAATTTTCATAATCGTGAACGAAAAGACAGTTACAACAATCGTGAACGTCGCGATAGTTACAATAGTTATAACAGGGATAATAGAGAAACTAATAGTTATAATAGAGATAGGAATAAAGATAATGATTATAATCGTCATAGAAACAATGATTGGAATCGTCATGGTAGAGACCGTGATAGAACTGATAGAAATTGGAGAGATCGTAAGAATGAACGTGATGATTGGGGTCGCGATAGGGACCGTAATAGACAAAGGGATCGAGGAGATAGAACTAGAAATGAGTATTCAAGAGATCCTAGAGAAGAGTCTAACTTAAGAAATAAGCCAGTAGATCTTGCACCAACATTTCCTCAACCCCCACCCCCTCATGAAGATGTATCCTCTCAGGCAGCAGTGTATACACCACCAGCCCCTAAACCCCCTCCTGTACTTAGTCCACCACCAGTCATACCATTACAAACACCACCTACTGATGTCAAAGAAGAGGAAGATACTCGAAGTATGAGTCTTGACTCACGTATTCAAAGTTTACTCTCTGGTTTTAAAAGTCCAGAACCAGCTAGGCCAAAAACTCCACCTATGGTCAAACCAAGAGTGGCTGATAATGTCTATCCTTCTCCTCACGAGGACAACACATCACAATTAGCGTCCACTAATGGCAGTATTTATCCTGCTGATATCTCTGTGCCTGGTAACCAGCAAGATGATGATGATCGTATGAGTTTAGATTCCAATGGTAGCACAGGGGAACCAAACACCATTGAAGTTGTACCTACTGACACCTCTGTACCCCCTCCACCATTGATACCTAGTCAGTTACCAAGTTCTGGAGCATCAGTTACAAACTGGCAACAACAAAATGATCTCAATACCAACTACCTACCAGGTTATATGAACAATTACTCTGGTGGGACATTTAATCAGAATTTTGTGAATCAATTTTCTAACGATATAAACAATCAAAGATTTGAGAAATTAAAAATGAAAGATCCTAAAGAGGAGGCAGATCAGCATGAAGTTACATTTAGTGAAGTATTAGAAAATTTTGTAAAAGAATTAAAGGAAATAATGACTAAAGATTTATGTAAAAAAATGGTGGAAACATCAGCGTTTAAATCCTATGAACAATGGTGGGATATGGAAGAACAGAAAACAAAGGTTATTGTTTTATATATATATTGTAGCTCATCTTAGAACAAAGTGCTCATTGTGGGCGGCCTATCCAATATTAGTTTGTGCATGCTGGTGTGTATTTCCATGGTCAATAATATCTTAAAAGTTTTTGAAGGTCAAGAGTTTTCATATTTAGCATGTGGCATCACATTAAGATGCTATACAAATATTGTACAAATTATGCCCATGAGATAAAAATTAGTCCCTATACAGAGGTTATGATTTTATTTTCTTACAGCTGTATAGTGAAGTTGTTAATAAAAATGTATGTCCTCAGATTAGCAGTCCAGGGTTATATATATTATTAGATATTGAATGTATTTGCATTTTATGCATGCTCTATTTTAGTGATTTTTCTAAAGCAGAATAGCAGGGCACTGCAACCTGCCCCTTTTCTCTCCTTCCTGCCTTTTTTCTTTCCTTTGTTGAAATAGTTATTTTGAAACACCAATCCTCTGATATACCCTGTCCCTTTTTCAAGCCTCCCTGCTCTTTTCTGAGTCCAAGAATAATCTTTATATTTATAAGTAAGTGTATTTTGAAAGCTTTTATTGAAATATGCTAACGATGTTGATGTTTTTGTAAAAACACATGTATATTTGACCAATGTGTATTTTGCTAATCAAAGATTTCATTTGTAATTGATTTAAGAATTATTATTGTGAGATTCATGTATCTGCTGCTGTCAGCTGTGTATTGAAAGCCAATGTGAGTCAAGGGTTTCCAGGTTCTCCATTATATTTACTTATACTATAATAATTAAATATAGCTTTGACTTGAGATTGAGAATATTCTGTTATTAACCCTTAACTGGTCAATCCCACATTTTTATGTGTCTAGACGCCCCCTTCAAAATGGCCGCCACAGCCTTGAAAATGGTGCTTTTTAACTAGATTTAGTGAATTTCACTAAAGGATAGTTGTCCCCCAAAAAAAGATTTTTTTTTCATGCGCCTCCCCCATCAAAAGATGTCTCGGGGGGGGGGGGGGGTCCTGGGTTTGAAGGGGACACAGCACCCCTCATCGCCAGAGAAAAAATTGGGGTCATTGAGTGCAGAGAAATGGCTCCAAATGCTGATAAGAAAACATGTTTTCGGTCTCTGAAAAGACCCGGCACTTTAGACCTAAATTTTGGAAAATATTATTCTTAGTTTTCTGGAAGTTCAGTATTTTTGAGGACCTGAGGTTGTTTTTTATGTATAAGTAGCTAGAAAAATGAAATTGAGAAAAAAAAAATATTGCAAGAATTTTGACATGATAATGTTATAGGACATTTGTTGATGTTGCATTTAAACGTAAATAGACATCTCAAACATTATTTAGGCATGATTTATTTAATGTTTCATGAATGTTATATTTGTTTGTAGCCACAGAAAGCAGTTGCTGATAAGCCTAAAGTTGCAGAGAAGCATGTAGCTTCATCAAGTGTAGTTGCAAATGAGATGAGTTCATCATTAGCTGGATTGTTTGTACAACGAGAACGTTCACGTAATCCATGGAGTAAAGATGGTCAGTTAGATATAGCTGGTGCTTATGGCAATGTTGATAACGGTCCAGTTGGTGGTATGGGAGGTTTCCTTGGTATTAGAACAGGAATGCCTAGACTACCTTCATTTAAGGTGAGAAACACAGTGAAGTTTTTAGTATTTTTTCAAAACAAACCCTTCAATTCTCAGTCATCGCAAAACTCAACAATTTATTACTGGACCGTAGGTCCTGTGAAGATCGAACTTTTACAGGACTAAATCGGGTCTTGCAGGACCAGAGACATTTTACCTATTTTGATGAATTGAAAATTGTAAGAATGAGATAAAATTCTTTTTAAGTCGGTCCTGTAAACCTGCAGATCTAGAGGGACCTTCTATTTTTTTTACAGGATTTGTCCGACGGTCTGCCATGTTTGGTGGTAACTGCTTTCTATATGTGATTTTTTTTGCGCTTTACTCCACAAAATTGTGAAAAAAGTGGGATAATTAGTGAAATTCTTTATTCTTATTTTCTCAAAACAATGTATTCTTAAACCCCATATACTCTAATAAAAAGTACTTGCAGAAACACATTTATGTGCTGACCCTGCTACAAGCAGTCAATAGACAATGAATGGTTGCTATTACCACAATGTTTGTCTTAACTATTTAGGAAATGAACAAATAACCTGGCCTAGCACTATAGCCCTAATTATCTCTGGTCATCAGGCTACTGTATGTTGATCTTGTTTATCTAATAATGATAAAACTGTATTGGAAATGTCATTTTTGTTACTGAAACCCTAAAATTTATCAATTATTGCCTGTATTTTGAAGTATGCGACCAATGAGAAATCGACTTACAATCACCTCTTAGAAGTAAAATTGAACAATAATAGTCTAAGTAAAATAACTTAAAAAGTTTGTCGTTTATTGTTAATTTTTGAAATATTGGCATAATTTGTCAATTCTTGAATGCTCTTGTTTTTATTTGTAGAAAAAAGTGATACAGAAAACTCCAGAAGAAATAGAAAAAGAACAAAGAAAAGAAAGAAGAGATGAAGAACGAAAAGAAAGAAGGGAAAAGAAACGTAAAGATCGAGAAGAAAAACAGAAAAGAGACGAAAAGAAACAAGAATCAGAATCTGGTAAAGTTGTTAAATTAGTCATTGATTTTATAATCTTACATCAACAAGCTTGTCTAATATATTATATTTTGGCAAACTTAGGTTTCTGTGGTAAGCTCAAATTGTCCTGGTTGTCAGTCAGTGCATATTTCTTCTATTTAAACATATATTGACAATAGACCTAATCTGGAATTAAAATGTATGGGGTTTTCCATCCGTGCACAGGCGTTACAAACAAAGTTTTCTACACATTTATTGCTAAACAGCACGAACTATGGATTAAATCCTATTGTTCTTTGTACACATGTTTTCATTGTAACAGTGAAAGTTTGTTTGTACCGGAGGGGAAAACCCAAATATTTGAATTCCAGATATATTCTATTCTGTGGTTAGCTATATAAATCTTATATATCATTTGTATATCATTCTGGTTTTCAATTGGTGTATATTTCTCCTATTCCAACTAGGGTATATTAAATCCCATTTAATAGTAAGTCTAGTAAAACCTTAAACTAAGATATCTTTGGTAGACAAGGGTTCAAGAAAGCTAGGTTAGGTGTGCTTGTTGCTGTCAAATAACCTAAATTGTGTTGATACCGTGTTTAACTCAGTATACATGAAAGTCATTACTTTCAAACATCAACTTTCTGATGTGCCCTGCCCCTTTTTCTGTCTCTCTGTCCTTTTCTCTGAGTTCTAGAATACTGACTAAGTATATTATTGTATTACAGAGAAAGAAGATTCAAGTAGTAAAACAAAGAAAGAAATATTTACAAGTAGTGAGTCAGAAGCTGATGAATCTGATGGTATGTATTGTATAGAGAGGTTTTATGTTACACTTTTAGCTTGACTTTACAAAGTAAATGGAGAGCTCTCCTACTCGCCCTAGCGTCGGCGTCCGTGTCCATATTTCTGATTGAAGTTTTTGTGCATTAAAATATTTTTTCTATAACTTTTTTATTTCTTGAGGTATCAACTTGAAACTTTAAATATATGTTCCTTATTATTAACCTCATCTCATGTGACAAGGTTCATAACTCCAAATGCATTTTTTTTTCAGAATTATTCCCCCTTGAACTTAGAGTTTTCTTTAAAAATGCTTGTTTTTTATGCAACTTTTTTGTTTCTTTAGTAATTGACTTCAAACTTTAAATATATGTTCCTTATTATCAACCCCATCTCATGTGACAAGGTTCATAACTCCAAATACATTTGTTTCTGAATTATCCCCCCTTGAACTTGGAGTTTTCTTTAAAAAATATTTGTTTTTGCTGCAACTGTTTTTTTTCCTTGGGTATCAACTTCAAACTTTAGATATATGTTCCTTACTATCAGCCACATCTCATGTACCAAGGTTCATAACTCTAAATACATTCTTTTTCAGAATTATCTCCCCTTGAATTGAACTTTTATGTTTCTATCTTTGAAGACACTGATCTATGACACTAATATTGCTTAATCGATGTACAGTTATTATACACTGATTATGGTGAACAAGATTAACATTCATAACATGTATATTGATTTTTTTTACTATTGTGCTGACTAAACAAAGTCTGTATTTTTTGAGGTGTTAGAAATTAGCCTATGAACTTATATTATAAGATGTTGGTGCCTTTTGAAAGAGCTGTGAATAAAATATTATGAAGAGGCTGCACACTGATAAAACTTTGGTAAAAAATGTATCATTTGTTTTGGTAATATACCTTAAAAGCGTATATGATTATAGTGTTTTTGACTTGTAACTGTGTCAGTCACATAGGTTATACACTAAGTCTATTATAATTTGATGTTGTTAAGACATTTAAATATTGCTATATAAATGTTTTACAATTTATGTTTAGATGAAGAAGATGCAGATTCTGCTGTTGCTGTTGGATCATCAAGTGAGGCTGAATCATCATCAGCAGCTAGTGGTGACGATGATGATGACGACAATGATGATGATGATGACGATGATGAAGATGGCAGTGATAGTAGCTCTGAAGCTGCATCATCATCTAGTTCAGAAGCAGAGTCGTCAGATGACGATGATGAAAAGAATGATGATGCCAAGTCTGATAAGAAAGATGATAGGTGAGTAGAGTATCCTAGTGTTTTAACTAATCTTAATATTACACACTGGCGTGGAATTCTAATTTTTTTCCCATGGACAAGTGAATTCTAAAAATCAACTTGTCTGGGATCAAAATGCACTTGTTTAGAAGAAATATAGTGAACCATGTTGTAAAATGCATGTTAAAATAATTGATTGAAATAGTTCAATGCTGAATATGATTGAAACATTGAGACATTTACATCATTAAGTAATGCTTTGCTTACAACTGCACAACTAGATATATATTTCAATGCCCGAAACCAAATGTTTTCAAACTTTAACAATTTGCCCGAACTCAAATATATGATAGTCATGTACAATAAAACGCCCTTTATTATTGATCCCTGATGTGTATATTTGTATACCAGCATTCTTGTTACTGCCAACAAGTTGGAACAATCTCTTATCATTGCATCATTGATAGTCCTAAGTGTTAATTCACATGTTTTCAAAATCAGTTTGTTACAGAGTCAAGCTGTAGCAAAAATAAATCTGTTAAGGCTATGTTAGAACTAATCAAAAATACACAAAATTGGATTAGGCCACAACAAGTTGATCATAAGTTCTACGGATTTTCAGGCTGTCAACCAGTTCCTATATTCCTATATTATTCCTATATTTTGGGTGTCATTCCTATATTTTCAAAAGTGTCCTATATTTCCTATATTTAAACTATATTTTGTCCATCATTCCTATATTTTTAGAATTCATTCTAATTTGAACATGTCGGGTATGTTTAATTGTTTTTTTTCCTTATATAATTGAGTATTTTTTATCTGTTTCCTCTTATACTGTCTATAAGTTGAATAATGCAAGTCAATGCCTATGATGAGTTGTTCTGGTAGGTGGCTGTCAAGTGTCAGTATTCAAGTTGCCCTAACACTTGCTACATAAATGAGTTCCAACGCTACATGACATTATTTCTTTCTACGAAGTTCCGTACATTATCACCGTTTTTTTGTCGTTTTATTTTATCTAATTAGTTTTTAAATGCAAGGGAGAATAATGTGATGTCCATTAGATCAATTAGATCGAACAATAGTACCGATTATTTCCCTTTCCTTGTTTACGTCAGCAAAAAAATTAACATGGCGCGCCACGGAAAACAGTTGACCCCTGAGGCGAAAAACATAAAAATTAGATTATCAAAACAGAGATTTTCTAGCCGAAACATTCAAGACATAACTGGATACAATAGAAGAACTGTGTCAAAAATTTTGAAGCTGTTTGTTGACCGAGGTAATGTTGAAATTCTTCCTCGTAGTGGACGGTGAATAAAAACTAAAAGACGTTCGGATGCCCTGTTATCTGGATGGTAAAAGTTAATCCTCGGCAGACTTTAACCGAGTTAACATCTGAATTTTATTGATGTATTGAGGACCAAGGGTCTTTGTTTTGATTTTGAGTTTAAATGTCAAGGTTAAATGTCAACAATGCTGTCAAAATAAAACATGACGTCACTTATAGTGGGAACTCATTTATGTCCCTTGACTTTATATTACTCTTCAATACTAGTTACCCCTCTTGAAAAATTAAGAAGAAATGTTCCTTGTTCAACTTTCAAAGTGTTCTGTTCAACCTAATTGTATTTGGTAGTCCATGTCACTTGTTACCCATTCACTGCAACCTATAAAATACATTGCTAAATTATACTTCACTTTGGTGGAGTTAAACAATTGCAAGGGTATAGCATAATATCCTACTATACTTGTAGGCATGCATCCTTCCACTCATTGTATTTCGTCAGAAATAAAGTTACATAGTTATTGAAAGGAAATAAATCAACGAACCTGTTTTTCATTACTGACAGGGCTAGAAAATGTATAGTAGATCTGAAACATTGCCAAGTATTCCCCTTAGATGATTTTGAGTGACAAATTTTAGCCTCATGTTTAATTAAACTAGCTCTATTCGGGTGTATTTTTTCATTCTCAATGTATATACATGTAGTACATTGTAGTTATTACTATAGTTAAACAGTTAAATATATCTCCTGTAACCATTAAGTCAAGAACCTCCATATTTGGCATGCATATATAGATCACTCAAATCACACATTTGATGCCAAATGTAACCTCTATTCAGGAGTATTAATTTTCATATAGAATTACTTATAGAAGTCTGAAAAAACATTTTCTGAGTTTCTGATTATATTTACAACTTTCATTTAAGGCATGCATCATCTACAATGTTCAAAAAGTGAGAGCAAAATTGACAGGATTCACAATCTTAACAAAGAAAAATTGTTAAAATAATCCTGTCTGAAACCATGTGACCCAGAGCAAGTAGATATTTTTGGTACATGTAGCATCATCTAGGGGTATTCTGGACCACACTGATTATTTAAACATCTTCCCTTTGGGGTCACTAATAAAAAAGTTGAGAAAATTTGAAGTCCTCTTTTAGTTAGTTTGATGAGTAACTATCATGAATCTTTCATTCAGTTTGTTATGAATGTATGATGCATTACCAGTTGATACACTCTGATCATCAGCTCTGTGGATCAGAATAGGCTACATCAGCTGCTGTAATAAACAGCATGTTTCTGCTTGTATCAGATCAAATGATGGAAGAGTTTCAATATAGATTTAAAGCCCATATTACAGATACCAAAATACATTTGTATATTCATTTTCCATACCCGATATTTATAAAACCTGTCTTTAAACATTGAAGTCATTAACATTGTAATTATTCAAAACATGTACTTATTCAGTCTATGAGCAAAGATAGTCTACGTAAAAGGACCTTAATGTATAGGAATACCGCTCAAAAGTTCCTATATATCTACTTGGTTTTCTCTAAAAGTTCCTATATTTTGAAAATAAAATTCCTATATAAATTCCTATATTTTTATCAGTAGTTGGTTGACAGCCTGGATTTTTCTGGGAAAAAATAGGGCGAGCGAGCAAAGGAAAAAATCTTAATTAAGTTGCTTTATTTAGCAGTTTGACCAAATATTTATGAGCGAGCGAGGAAATAAAAATATTTTTTGTAAAAAACGTCAAAATTAAGGTGCGACGAAGCCATAGAACATATGATCAATTTGTTGTGGCCTTTATAAATATCTTGCTTTATAATGGTTGTGAAATGAAATCAGATGTAGATGCGCAACTTGACGTTTTATTGTGATTTCACATTAATTTGCTATTTACATTTTGCATAAGCAAATGGTGGTATGGCGCAAATGCGTATCATTGACAAAACACCATGTGAGCAGTATTTTTAAACTAACAATGTATATATGTTGTACAGTGATAATGATATAGAGGTCAAGGTCACAGTATCATCATCATCGGAAGCTGAAGAATCAGCATCATCATCGTCTGAAGCTGATGATGATGATGATGGTGATGATGATAAGGAAGTAGATGATAAAGTCAATGACAGTGATAATGATGATAAAGAAGTCAGTACACAGTCTGAAGGTGAAGTTGAGAGGTCAGAAGAAGAAATGCAAGTTGATCATAGGTAAATTATTTTGCTTTAATAGGTTATATTCAGAGCTCAAATCGATGTTTTTTGTCCAACCAAATAAGGTTTGTTTGTACCATATTAGTAAATCTGTGCAAAACAAAGTTATTTTACATATTATTGCTGAAAAGTATGCAACTCAGATTAAATCCTTTTTTAAATCAAATGTATTCTCTATTAAATGCCTTCAGACATTTACCAAAGACAGGTGTTATTGAGAGGATCAGGAATGGTGAAATGTCATTTTTAACCAGGTTTTTTTTTCAACGAAAAAATAGGCTTATAGTTTGGCAAAACACAGGTGGGCAGGCGGGAGTCTGGTGTCTTTAACAATTGTGTTTAAAGTTTTTTATTTACCATATATTTTTGCCATTTATTGTCAGATCTTTATGAAACTTCATACTATGATAACATACCATGTGATAAACAGAGTTAGAAAGTAACAACAACTCTACTTGGCTTTATATTGGATTATTTCCCTTAGTAATTTTTGTATTAAAGTTTTTAATGTTGGATATCTCTTTCATTTATGGTCAGATCTTGATGAAAATCTGGCTTTAATGTAGCTTCCACATAATTCTTCTTGTTCTTATATAGGAAATGGTGTACTTGTACTATTTACAAATATTATGACTTGTATCTTGTTGTTTGCAGATCACCTGAAAGAGTATCACCTGTGCTCGATAAACCAATATCTCGTTCTGATTCACTAGTGGATGTAGAAACACCAATGTCTACAGATGACAATACACCAACTGATGAAATCAGGGATGTACCTGCTCAAACTAACCCTGACATTACACAGTCACCAACCAGAAAACCACAAAAAGGACCTGGAAGGCCTAAAAAAACACAGAAAGTTTTAAAACCAGAAAGAAACTTATTTGATAACATGAGTGCTAGTAAGGAGAGTAGTGACGAAGCTAGTGGTTTGGATGGTTTATCTTTACTTAGTGAAGCGGCTAGCATGTCTCTAAGAGAACTTGTAGATAAATCTAAAACACTTGGTGGTGATACCACTAACCAACTCTCTCAGGTTGACAATGACGATGATGATGCACAGCATGATGATGAAAATAGACCAAGTTTTCTATCAGAACATGCTTATTATGCCATGCCAGATGTTGAGGAAGATAAAGAGTCGACTGCGACGCTCTCCGCTGAGGAGGAAGAGGAGGAGGATGAGTTGAAAGGTCATCGTCTTGTATGGATCGATCATAATTATTGTCAAGTACCTACACCTCAAATATTAGCTGAAATGCAGAAAGAATATGAAAAAACTATTGAGTTTGCTCGTGCTATTGAACGTAAGCAAGTTGAACAGACTAAAGATTTAGTTCGTAGTGAAAGTGTTACACCTGAAAAACCAAAGAAAGGAAGGAAACGAAAGGCTGATGCATTGTTGGACATCACTAACAAAAAGGAAACCAAGATTAGTAGGGAGTTAGCTGGTCTATTAGAACCAGTTAAACCTAAAGAAATAAAAATAGTGAAGTTTGAACCTCGTACGTATGAGGAGGAGAGACAAGTATTTTATAATATATTTAATAATGGTATTGACATTGAGGATATTAACTATTTAAAGAAAAGTTATGAGAATTTATTATCAACTGATGACCCTATGTTCTATTGGTTAAATGACATTTTATGGGTTGATCATCCAATCACTAATATTCCTGATCCCATTCCATCTAAAAGACGGCGGAAAGCTGACCAAGATGTTCCTATTACTAAACATAAAACAGGTAAAATTTGGTTAAAGCTTCTTTAACTGTTGGTGGCCCATGCATTATTTGCTGATTTAAATACTTACTACACTAGTTCTGTACTCACAATTAAAGATAAGATACCCATATATATGTACGGCAGATGGGTTAATGTATGCACCACTGACAGTTGAATGAAATTTAACTATGTAATGCTAAAAGTGTATTACTTATTTATTTACTTCTATAAATGCATTTGTGTATCCAGTTGACGAAATCATAGGATGTCTGGTTGCACGAAATCATAGGGTGTCTGGTTGCACGAAATCATAGGGTGTCTGGTTGCCTTTGAGTCGCAATGAAACCTCAGAGAAATATTATATAAAAGTGTTGGCATTATTGGTGTTCTGAAATAAATGTTTAAGTTTAAGTTACTAGTTTTATCAACAGTGATTAGTTTTAAGCTCAAATGAATGATTTATGTACATTTAAAGTAAAGTATTCTATTCAAGGAATTCAATTGAAAAAAATAAAATTGTAAGACAAAAAAGAAATTGCATTAAAGCAACTTTCCAGTGAATCTCTTCAGCCCTATTGATCAAATTAATGAAATCTTAGACAAGTTTCATAATTGGCCATTTAGTTCTCCTAAGTTACATAATGATATTTTAATGTAATAACTGCTAGTATTTATATGAATGAATATATTTGTTATTTATGACAGGTTGTGCTAGAACTGAAGGTTATTATAAATTAAGTATTTATATTTGTTATTTATGACAGGTTGTGCTAGAACTGAAGGTTATTATAAATTAAGTATTTATATTTGTTATTTATGACAGGTTGTGCTAGAACTGAAGGTTATTATAAATTAAGTATGAAAGAAAAAGCTTCCTATCTACAACATGCGTACAATCAACAGAAAGCAGCAGAAAAAGCCAAACAAATGGTAACACTATCTTTTCTTTTGTTGATCGAAGATATGTTCTGCTGATGTCACTATGTTCTATTTGTAATAATAAGTTACTTTTTATTCTGTTAAATTTTGTTGCTTTTAATTAACACATAAAACATTACATGAAGTATTGGTGAATTTATTATTATACCCCCGCTTTGAAGAAGATGGGGGTATACTGTTTTACCCTTGTCCGTGCGTGCTTGCATCCGTCCGTTACAAAATTTCCGTCGCAGTTTTCTCAGCAACTATAACATGCAGCAGCCTAATACTTTGCATATTGCTTCATCCCATAGTCCCATGTGGTGTAAAGCGATTTCATGCTCCTTGCTCATCTACTTCCTGTTTGTCGCATATTTTTAGATTTTTGCGGGGGTATCACTAGTGAGCATTAGCTCACAGATTTACTTGTTTTTTATTAAGAACATGTTTTTTATCTGTGTCCATAAATTCATTTTATTATTATTTCTGCAGTAAAAGTTGCTAATTAATATTGATGGGGTAACTTAGTATCTAATACTGTTGGCTTTATATAGTATTACCTTGCTAAAAATACTTTTTTGAAATGACCTTTATTTTTATCTCATTTAATAAATGAATGAAGTTGGCATTTCAATTGAATAGGTAAGTTTGGGTAATGGCCATTCTACGAAATTAGTCGATGTCCAGTTTCCGGTGACAACCACTTTTTAGTTCTGGCAACTAAAATTTCTTGTGAGCAACCAAAATTCTACAAACTGAAACAAGAGATAGTGCTTGATGCTAAATCGACCTGTTTGGGCAACCACTTTCATATCCTTATTTCGTAGACAGGTAATGACTAGAATGCAGTCTATCATAATGTCAATCTGATTAAAACCCGATCTAAAATTTTACCGCTCGCATACTCGCTAATTTAGATCTGGCCTTTTCCAAATGAAGGTCACGTTCAGGTGACCTTTTCTCATCATAATATTCATGACGAAATTGTTATGATACGTAACTTATTTACACCGTCTACGTCACACTATTTGAAATGAGCCACCCAATCGCAGACTGTGAATAATACCGCTGTTAAATTTGCATGCAAACCTTGGTCTAAAAATAGAAATTACGAAATCAAAATGTGATTAATAGCGTTTTCGTCTAGATGAAAGCTACGCATTGATTGGTCGACACAAAGTTCATCTCGACGTGACCTTGCATTGACTAAGTAGAGATCCAGTACGACAACGCGAGTAGAACAGGATCTCTGTTTACGGAGATTGTCATAATGTATGAACTAACAATAAGTAAATATATTTAACAGGAGGAAAGTTGTGCTAAAGCCTCTAAACAGCAAGCTTCAATACGTGATCTCAGACATGAAAACAGAAGATTACAAGTTTCACTTCAGGAATTTGAATTTTCAGGAGATTTATTCAAATTTAATCAACTTAAGGTAAATATACAACTTAAACTACATTCCCATAATAATAAAAAAAGCCGTGAGGGCATCGTATAGGTGCCGTGCGATCAAACTCAGCAAGGACCCATACGAATTCTTGCTTACCCGTACAGACTGTTACGTTTTTACCAGGGTCCGTGAAATGAGCCCAGGATACACGTATCAGTTTCAGAGTCAAATCAAGAACAAAATAGTGGCCGAGAATGCATTAACCATGCATATCTTCCAGCTACGGCTCTGTAAGTGTGTGTTGTTTTGTACCATGTGCGTACCATAAACTTGAAATGCAAGGCTTCCTACGGCCTACGAATGTCTGCACGTACAGGTCCGTAACAAGCAACGGTTTTATGAGACTGAGGCATTACATATAACATGTGTAGGATTGTTAAATATATAAATGCTTAAATTATATTCTATCAAATCAATTGTTATACACTTGTCACGATGTTTCTTTATCGGTTTACTTTAGTTTTCTTTATTACATGAATTTTTTACTGTTTAGTTATTTGTTGAGGTTTCTTTGTGCATCATTATAAAGATTATCTAAAGCCCCTATTTTAAGTCTTAACACTGGCCATAGACTGCAAACAAAATAGACATTTATCTGGTACGTATGTGTTTAATGCTTTAAAACACCTCTAATGAAAAAGAATGAATGAAATTTTCACTTAAGTATGTCAATGTTATTTTTTGCCCTTCAAAGTGAAAGTAGATGCAAACCGCAATTAGAATTTGGTTGTCAAAAACTTGAAACAATAGTTTTGATCTCAGTAAGTTTCAGATGATCTTGTCTTGTGATGGAAACAAACTTCCTCCAAATTTCATTATTAAGCTCTAGAACTATTTTGAATTATATATAAGGACATCCCCCCCTTTTTAAGAAATGGGCATTTTGTCAAACTTTAAATTAGAAAGCAAATTGATTTGACAAGTTTATTTTGTGTCTAATACGTTTTATATTTTGATGACTTCACAGCTGTAAGACAGTTTTTATGTCAGCTGTAAATAAATATATATATTCATATAGTGGCTTTAACTTTTTTATCATGTATTTTGCACATGTTTACTTACAGTTCAGAAAGAAAGCATTGAAGTTTGCTCGCAGTGGTATTCACGACTGGGGTTTATTTGCCTTAGAGCCTATATCACAAGATGAAATGGTTATAGAGTATGTAGGTACAAGTTTACGTCAATCAGTGGCTGATTTACGGGAGAAGCAATATGAAGCTAGTGGTATTGGTAGCAGTTATCTGTTCCGTGTGGATGGAGAGACTATTATTGATGCCACTAAGACAGGAAACCTGGCTAGATTTATCAACCATAGTTGTAATGTAAGTTTGTATCTTTGTTATCTCTCTTGATACAAGTTTCTATTTTTTTGAGAAGATTTGAGTTACCTTATCTTAAATATACATTATGATTATTATACGATGTATGATATATTATATAAGTTCCTATATTTTCATATATTTTGGGTTTCAATCATATTCTTTTAGAAGTGTCCTTTATGCCTTTATTAATACTATATTTGACATTAATGTGAACAATTTTTCAAGCAATTAAAATTTGACCATGTTGATTCCAAATTGGTTGTATTTTATTCATATAATCAAGTGATATATTAATTAATGTCTAAATGTTCTTCTTAAGAAGAGATATTATCGTCTGTTCAGTTGCTGGGGATATTGGCAGTCTTTAGCTTTTATCAGATAAAATAAAGGAAGATTTAAACTGTCTGAAGTAAATGTGTTGAATATCACACACACGTTTCTATATTTTTTACAAGGGTTTTTACTATATTCCTATATTTCAAAAATAAATTTCCATATAAATTCTTATTAGAAATATTTCAAAACAGGTAAGTTCAGCAATGAAGACCCCCTTGATTATTGCAAAATAATGTGTGATATTTTGATGACTTTGTTGTTCCAAATGCTTAGATTGAAAAGGAGAAGGCATTCTATTAAAACCATTTCACTTTGAAGATCAACCATTTTGAACGTCTTTACAGTGGCACTTTACTACGTTTAGTTGGAGTCTTAGAATGTTAGTAACTGCCCGCAAGACTGTAGTAAATGCATTGAGTTAAAGAACGAGATACTTCAGTCTTGCAGGCAACCTCTGAATTACAGGGCTTTTTTCAGTATTTGAGGAAGGGGCCCAAGGTCTTTTTTATATAGAACATTTGGGGAAATTTTATCACAATTTCATAGATAGGGGAACAAAAAATCCAAGTTAAACTCCAAATTTGGGGAGAACTGCATGATATTAAAGAAATTTCAAGAGGGGAAGATGCCTGTAAAAGGCCCCTGTTATATAAGGAAAAAAATGAATTATGTATATATATTTAATATTACAGCCAAACTGTTATGCGAAGGTGATCACAGTTGATCAACAAAAGAAGATTGTTATATATTCAAGGCGAGATATCAACGTCAATGAAGAGATAGTCTATGATTATAAGTTTCCTATTGAAGATGAGAAGATTCCTTGTCTATGTGGAGCACATAACTGTCGTGGAACATTAAATTAGTCATCCATTTTTATATAGAAATCTGTGATCTTTACGTGTTGAAATAGTGTGTGTCTACTCAGATGTCAGTGTATTGAAATATTGTGTTCTGGAAACTTACGTTTTGTCTTCAAATACTTTTTTCTTGTTTTTTTTTTTCTTATTTATTTTGTCATTCTGCAGTCTGTTCTATGTTTGAATTCTCAGTACATTGTTGTCTTGTTGTATCTGCCTGTCACAACTAGAATGATAACACTGTAGGCAGTCACTAAATGTGTTATTTTTAACTTCTTTTGAGCCAGTAGGTCACTGTCCCATATTGATGAACTTACTATATATGAGGCTATTTTGAATAAAGGTAAAAATAACAGGTTCAGTGACTGTGTAATTATTTAAGTTGGGACAGGCTCAAAAAACAGACCAATAACAAGCTATTGTTAATTTTGGAAGTGTCTGTTTACAGTATTATGATTGAAAGTAATAGTCAGAAGTTCCCTTTATAATAGTCAAGTTTAGTTGATGGTCAAAGTTAGCTCCCTTTGAAATATTCAAGTTTAGTTGATGGTCAAAGTTAGCTCCCTTTAAAGTAGTAAAGTTTAGTTGATGGTCAAAGTTTGCTCCCTTTGTAATAGTCAAGTTTAGTTGATGGTCTAAGTTAGCTCCCTTTGTAATAGTCAAGTTTAGTTGATGGTCAAAGTTAGCTCCCTTTGAAATATTCCTGTTAAGTTTATTGTTTATTCATTATGAGTTGGCAGTCTGTTTATTGCTAATATATTCAGTTAATATGGTACAATTTTTAGTCGATCAGAACATGGTTCCTTATAATATATCAACACAAATATTTAATACCCACAAACATTTGATTCTAAACAAAAACCTTTAAACAAGATTCTTGCTAGATTTGTGTTAAATTGAGTCTTCAAGGCAAACCTTCATTAGTACTGGACATTTGATCCTGCAAAATGGAATTTTTACTGGACTAAATGAGTTTTTTTGACAGAATTTATTTTTCTTTTAACTCGGTCTAGAATACTCGAGATGACTTCAGTTATGTTCTCTTGAAGGCCGACAGAGTGTTTCATCTTCCTAACTATGGTAATCAACCCTGGTACTGGATGTAATACCCTAGATAAAAACTGATCATGCCCCAAGAAACATTAGTATTTACAATTTTAAACTATGTATAGTCCGACAATATTAACCTGAGCTTGACCTTTATGCAGGAATATATTAAAGGCAATATTATGGTCTATTTTTGTCTTCGTAAGTTTAGCACGTTTTATCCGAAGCTTTTGGCTGGATACTAGGATCGACCAGTTAATTTTTTCCTAGGAATAAATACTTTGAGACTGTGCCACAATATTGTGGACTGATATCCCCATAAACAAATGAGTCCAAAATTAAAAGAACATTAACATGCCTTGTTTACGTGATTGATTTATAGTCACTTAGGTTGTTGTAAACACATGTACAATCCTATACACACATACAGAAACTTACGATTTAATGTAAAGTGGAGTGTGTAATTATTCTTATAAGGTAGTTCAAGCTCAGGTTACTATTGTAGGACTATACATGCCATGATCTGGCATTACTGATGAGAAGGTAGGGCTTTAGTACTGGGTCTAAACGACTCTGTTTAGTAAATGTCAGTTTATCTTGAACTATTGCATAATTATATTACTTAAGAATTTTTTGGTAATTAATTTGTTATTGAAATACATACATGAATCTATTGGAAAGTGTGATTATATCTGGTTTAATGGTGTTATATGTTATATACATTAAATGTGCTATACATAAATTGTTGCTATTATTTGTGCTCTTACATGTATATAAAGGTAGTGGGATGTATTGATGAGTTCTAACACTGTGTATGAATCTAACGGTATGAAGGAATAGAATTGTTTGTTATCTTTGACTGCTTACTTTGGATTCAACAAAAATGTAACACAATATTGTCCAATTTTTCTCAACTGTCAAAGTTTGAATAATTTCACGGTGATTGAATACACATTATCACAATAACATGAGTGTTAGACAAAGAATACAAAGTCACTGTGAAATTATTCATGTTTTGACAGTTGAGAAAAAATGAACTACATGTATACTTGAATATGAAATTTTTTGGTGACTTTTATTAAAATTAAAGGATAGTAAAAATTTCTACTGTGTATCAGATATTGATATTACCACTTAAATCATTTCTGTTTTATGAGTTTGAAAAGTAAGTTATAATAAGGGACCTTACTCAGTTATTTCCCCTTGTATACTCTTCAATTAGGTTGGTCCAATTAGTTGGATTACTTGGATTTTACCCTTA
The DNA here is from genome assembly GCA_025267735.1 of Mactra quadrangularis. Lineage (NCBI taxonomy): Eukaryota > Metazoa > Mollusca > Bivalvia > Venerida > Mactridae > Mactra > Mactra quadrangularis. The sequence goes on from CM046305.1 coordinate 10,011,684, forward strand.
CTTTTCAATGTCAATTTGCCAAAATTAATCTTAAATAACTTTTTGTAGATCATTTAATTTGTTTGAAATTAAAGCTAAGTATTTTTAGGGTAAAGAACTATCTAATTTTCACCACTTCAGTTAATATCTTTTTTTAACAAGAAAGATATTAGATGAAATTTTTTGTTATCCTTACATATGACTTCAATGATAAAATCCGAGGATTCCAACTGTAAGGACCTACTTACCAATTGGATTGCTTCAGATTTTATCAGGGAAAGATAACTGACTAAAGTCCCTAATTGAATTAAGGTATTGCATGTGTTTGAACTCTGACATATAGTTGTTCAGTTTTGAGGTTATTTATTAGTGTATATGGGCTATGTAAATGAATAACTCAACTTTTTATAGGTCGTTAATAATAACTTAAGACAAATTTAAATGAGATTCTGTGTAAACAACTGTGTTTTCTTTAACTAGTTCTAGGCAAGACATGTGTGAATGTTAATAAAAAACAAGAGGACGTAATTATGTGAACAATGATAAAAATGAAAAGACATGTGAACGTTAATAAAAACAAGAACTATTTATGTCACATAATCAGTGATATTGTAATGATGCATCTATGCTTGGAAACAGTGAAGAAACATTAACCAGGGCCGGCTAAATCAAACATCGGTATTGTCCGCGTTGTCACAAGGCAAATATGGACAAGTGGATTTTTCAATAATTTTTTTCTATAATGTTCATACGGACAAGTAACTTTACCGATTGCCAATAACAGACAAGTAAACTTTTTTAAGATTTTGCCGGCCCTGATTAACACTGTAGAATTATTGTATTAGTTACTGGTAAACCCTGCACTGTTGGTATATTTATTTATATTGTCTTCATTCCTACTAGTTTTCTAATTGATATTTAACTTGATTAAATATTTGTCTTAAATCAATTTTTTTATCTTATAATAAATTTCAAACTTTCTAAATTATTTCATTACAATTACTATATATTCTTTAGTAGTGTTTTACTATTAGAAATGAAATGAATGTTGACTGATTTGTTTTAAATGAAGACAATTGCAGACAAAGTGTTTATATTTCTATAATAAGCTCCACACACATTCACACAGATGATGTAGAATTTGTTACACCATATTGGTATTTGTATAGTTTGCATGTTTTCATGCAACATGTTGTTGATATAAATTTTATTGTTGCCTTTTGTTAATATTTGTGTATAAATTCTTAATGTAGTTTCCATTTTGTTGTCTTGAAAAATCATGATACATTTTTATGCATTCATTTAATGTTTCCAGTGTTATTTTTGTGCTGTCATCTAATTTCATAATTAACTATGTACATTTATATTACTTGGTTACCAAGACGATAATGATTTTAAATAAATGATAAAACAATACATTTTTAGTTGGTGTATGATTATGATTTTGTTTATTCTATACAAGCCTAAGGCAGGGCATAAATGCAGCTTTGTCATGAAATAATTTCCATGGCCATTCTCCCTTCTACCACTGATTCTAAATCATGAAGGACAGTTGTCAGTCACTGACATAAGTTTGCACCTAGTAATTGGTGAACAGCTTAATCCAGAGATTTAGCCTTTCCAGGAATAGTGAGTAGGTTGACAGACAGCTGTGATATGACCAATATAATTTGTTGCAATGGCATTGAACACAATCTTGGAGAAATCTATAGCAGATATTACTGGAATTGTTGTGGTGAAGTAGTTATGATGTTGGACTGGTAATGTGGCGAACTTCTTTAAATTATAAAAATCCAAACAAATCCACCTCATCAGATATTTATTGAAGACAAAACAAACTTTCAATTTCGGCTAATTTTAATTCCATACTTTGTGAATATTATGAATAGTATAACATATATGTTAACAACACAATAAACTAAAGAAATCTGACCTGGCTACAAAAAAACGGAGTTTATATAGAGCTCTGAGCTTCGCTGGAGCAGGGATTAAAGAAGGCTCCGCCGGAGCAAAATTAATAGGACTCCGTCGGAGCAAACTATAGGACTCCGCCGGAGCAAAGTTAATGCTTGTATTCATAATCATTGTTATGTGAGCTCTGCTCAATAAACATATACCATCAGCTCCGCTGAATAAACATAAGACTCCAGCATAATAAACTCAATATATATTTGAAATTATGATAATGTGAATTAATCTTTAGAAATAAAACAAAGCTCCAACTGAGCAAAGTTAATATATGTAATATATTGTGAATCTGCAACAGGTAATCATTGGATAGTACGCCCTGTATTCAGTGGGTTCTAACCTAGGACTTCTCAATCCCTAAGTGCTTGTTCTACCACTGGACTTGTGCCCTTACAATATCATGTTTATTGCAGTAATGCAATTTGATGTTACCGGTAGTACATATATCGCGGGTTTTGTGGAAAACGGTTGTAACTCAATATAAGAAAAGAGTGAGTTATAATCGTTTTGCGCTAAACCCGCGATATGCGGTATAATCATTCATTGTATCTGCTAATCTTAACAATACAAAGTCCAACCATTTTATCCAGTAAATATGAATATTAAACTACTGATTTAATCGACATATCTCTATCGGCCAATAATTCTCCATCTATCAGTCAATATCTCTATCAATAAATAATTGTCATTCATTCCACTGATATGTAATACTTAGAAAGAGAGAATTGTTGAATATCACATCACAATAATTGACTATAACAAGCGTGTTAAATATTTAACTAATTATATCTTCACGTTTCCAATTAATACAATTGTTTGATGTGACACTTCAATTCACCGACATTACAATAGGTGTGGAAAATGTTTTTTATTATTCAACATTTGAATAAAACTCTTTATAACACATATTTGCTTCGAAATTGGATCAATAAAATAGAGAAAAATACATTAATCGAAATGAGCATTTTCATTCAACTATTATGATTTATTGACAAAGCTGGATTGATTCTGTCAGTTTTGCAAGTAGGAACTCATTTACTTTCATGAAATTCTGTAATTATGAAATAAGTTATCAATATTTAATAAGGTATAGATTTCGTCCCTTTTAAAACTTAGTTGTCCTAACAGTATTTTGAGGTGGCAGCACTAAATGACATCTCAAAACTTTAAGGCTAATTTGCTTGGAATAAAATAATGACAAAGAAAGATTCATTTCATAGATGAGTTAATCAAATATTTAATCTCATTGATATTTATCCTACAAAAAGAATAAATAAATACCATACCACATTATATACAGTCTTATCTTATATTATATAGATATCATACCACATTATATAGATATGATATAGATATGATATCACATAATAGAGATATGATACCACAATATATAGATATAAAACCACATTATATCGATATGATATCACATTATATTATATAGATATTATACCATGTTATATAGATATCATATCATATTATATAGATATGATATCATTTTATATAGATATTATACCATGTTATATAGATATGATATCATATTATATAGATATTATACCATATATAAATATGATATATTATATAGATATGATATTATATTATATAGATATTATACCATGTTATATAGATATGATTTCATATTATTTAGATATTATACCATATACTATAGATATGATTTCACATTATATAGATATTATACCACATTCTATCGATATCATACCATATTATATAGATATGATACATTATATGGAAATGATATCACATATCGATATTATATCACATTATATCGATATGATATCACATTATATACATTTGATACATTATATAGAAATGATATCACATTGAATCGATTTTATATCACATTATATAGATATGATATAACATTATATAGATACCACATGATATAGATATAATATTACATTATATAGATTTGATACCACATTATATAGATATGATATCACTTTATACAGATATGATATCATACTATATAAAACATGATGTCACATTTTATAGATATGATATCACTTTATATAGATATGATATCACTTTATATAGATATGATATCATACTATATAAAACATGATGTCACATTTTATAGATATGATATCACTTTATTACAGATATGATATCATACTATATAAAACATGATGTCACATTTTATAGATATGATATCACTTTATATAGATATGATATTATACTATATAAAACATGATGTCACATTTTATAGATATGATATTTCATTATATAGATACTACATTATATCGATATCATACCATATTATATAGATATGATACATTATATGGAAATGATATCACATATCGATATTATATCACATTATATCGATATGATATCACATTATATACATTTGATACATTATATAGAAATGATATCACATTGAATCGATTTTATATCACATTATATAGATATGATATAACATTATATAGATACCACATGATATAGATATAATATTACATTATATAGATTTGATACCACATTATATAGATATGATATCACTTTATACAGATATGATATCATACTATATAAAACATGATGTCACATTTTATAGATATAATATCACTTTATATAGATATGATATCACTTTATATAGATATGATATCATACTATAAAAAAAATGATGTCACATTTTATAGATATGATATCACTTTATACAGTATATAGATACTACATTATATAGATATGATATTACATTATGTAGATATGATACATTTTATAGATATGATACCATATTATTTAAATTTGCTAGCACATTATGTAGATATGATACTATTTTATATAGATAGATACCATATCGCATTATATAGATATGATACCACATTATATAGATATGATACCTCATTATATAGATATGATACCACATTATATAGATATGATATTACATTATATAGATATGATATCACATTATATAGATATGATACCACATTATATAGATATGATACCACATTATATAGATATGATATTGCATTATATAGATATGATATCACATTATATAGATATGATACCACATTATATAGATATGATATTACATTATATAGATATGATATCACATTATATAGATATGATACCACATTATATAGATATGATATCACATTATATAGATATGATACCACATTATAGAGATATGATACCACATTATATAGATATGATACCACATTATATAGATATGATACCACATTATATAGATATGATACCACATTATATAGATATGATACGTAAAGGTGAGCTTAATAAACAGGGCAAGTGTGCATTACGGAGGATATCGGCACACACCGTTGCCGAGGTAAGTGTTGATACAGGGTTAATGGATATGATAATATGGTACATTGATGCGTGTCATGGTTTATAGAAACGATACCATGGTACATGAAGTTATTACAGTTTATTATAAAATTGTTTGTCTATTGGTATTTGTGTTTCAGATAAGTGACTGTTTTTACCTGCATATTAACAATGACTTGCTTTTGCTTGACTTTTTCTTCTTGTTTTTATAACAAGCAGAGATAAGTAATTTCACTTGTGTTAAGGTATTTTCTAAAGACAACCAATAAAATCGGCACTTAATTGGGAATATTGCACTTTTATAACAATTTCCGTTACTAGTCCATGTGACCACGTGGAAAGGAGAATAAACTTCCGACTCGGAGATATAGAGACATATTTTATCTTACTTCTTTACCATATAAAATGATATTTTTAAGGTCTAATACAGTACAGTTCCGCTATTAGGACCACACTGGATTTTGCAAAATCATGCGATTTATAACGTTTTTTAAGTCCCAATTGATTTATATGAATACATATGTTCCTATAACAAGATCATTTTATTAGCTTGACGTTTGACTTCGAAGGCCCTTACAGTGGAACTTGAACTGTTTTTATACCTAAAATTATTCACCCCTGACTATAAGGTCATAACTGTGCTTTCAAGGAGTAATATTTCAACATTTTCATAAACATCTATATCATTTCTCGAGTACAAAATTGAATTTTAAAGTAGAATTTATCGCATCAAAGTAGTCAAATACCTCATAAGGCTTTGTAAACCTTTAAACGTTCACTTAATGCTGTGACTTTATCATCATGTATACTCAAGTGGTCATCTAAATACGACATCGTACTGACATCTATCGTAAACAAACTCACTTTGATAGGTCAACACTCAGGAATTAATCTTGTCTACCGTATAAAGTTAATTTAGAATGAATTGAATAGATTGACAGAAATATACAATTACGTAGAGGAACAGTTTCAAATTACCTCTCTATATCCGCGAAATCGATACTTTTATATCGGTAATTTGCCATTTTACGAGGCAATTTTCGTTTCAAAGTTAAATTATGACCCAAGGATCTGAGTTCAACACTTCTGAAATTATTTCTATTTATTGGGTACGAAAAGTTTAGATTGCTTTAAAGAAAGAAATATACGTTAGTGGTATTTGTTGTTAGTATGTGAATTGAAAGCCTAAGAATGATTTAAAATTGTGCTAATTATGTTAGTAATTGGATCACTTTGTAATGAATAAAGTTCTCTATTTGTGAATATAAATGAGCTATTGGCATTTTTCAAAGTTTTAATTTGCTCATTTTTATTGAGCTACTCAGGGTGTATATTTGAAATTCCATTGGATATACATGTATACTTTATGAGTGTGTATAAGAATTGAATCAAAGAAGTTGTGATTCCACGATATAGAAGGTAAGTGAAATTTCAATCTTTCTTTTTCTATAAACTATCTGTAGCATATGTACATATTAAATCGGTGTTCATTAAACCAGTCTGATTTGATTATAGAAAGGCAAATATTTTGTAAGCCAATGTTCATTCATTATTATATGTTAACCCGTCTAGATTCTTGCTTCAAAAAGTTCCATGATCAAGTAAATTATTTTTTTTATTAAGCGTATATGTATTTGTTTTTCGGCGTAGCTTTCTGAGCCAATGTCTGAGCTATAATTTTAACCAATACAATTTGGTCTACCATTCCCATTTGTCAAATGAAATTCTCTTCCGGTATAGAGAAACGGATAAAAGATATTGTACCATTGGTTATTTGTGATAAAAGAGTTCGTAGCACGGACAGTAGTCGCTGACTATTTACTCTATGTATTATGGGTGACTCACTATGCAAATTGATTGTACATGTACATTCATCGTGGTGCACTCCTGGTGGCATGACTGAATAGCGAATATTACTATAAATACTTCAAAGAAAATGAACCCTGCATAACCCCGAATATGTTTTCAAAGATATTTATTGTTTCTGGTAATCGGAAATCATAAAACAAGAATAAGACGTAAAGTTAGGATACTAGGGTTATGTTATGGTGAAGTCGAATCAGAACGACCGTCTCTTGTTGATGTGATCGTAAGATTTTATCGTTAGCATTAGCTCGTATTGAAATACTATACAAGTTCAATAGCTACCAGCCATTTTAAGAACGGCTTCGAAAATAACAAATGTATAATTACATACGCAAAAGCAAATATTGTTGTAAAACTACTACTTTTATAAAGTCGTTATAAGAAAACATGTATTTTATTTTATTTGCGTACTTAGTATTCAACAATAATGTTCTAAGTTATTAACTCAGTAGGCATACTAGCTGTTTGCTTAAACAATTTTGTTTTATTTGTTTGGGACTATCAGCCCAAACAAGTATAACTTCCATAACTTCAGACAATTAACCTTTTGTACGATATCCGCAAAAGTCCATCAGTGTATAAAATTAGGGATTCAAACTGATCGTCTGCTATGACTGGCGCAATATTTTATTAAATCCTTACAGACACCAGAGGACCGAACTATTTCCTGCATGGAGCCAAATCGCATATAAATGCGATGAGTTGTGAGTCTCCGTTGAGAGAGTTATATAATTACATCGTGTACATACATTTAATAATGATTTATAGAATGGTTCCAATCGGATTTATCTGTATCAGTTGAGTTTAAAATTCTGTTGTTTTTTCCGGACAGTAAAAAAATCCGGATCAGAGTATATGACTTTGAATTGCAACGAAATAGGTGTGTTTTGTTTGGTCTTTTAAACAAGCAAACGAGTAAATAGTAGAATAAATGTGCTAGAATGGTAACCTTAAATCTTAAGTAAATGAACGATTCGTCTACTTAGAATGACTCCATTAGCGTCTGGGTACCAAGCGTCAAAGTCTATTGGCAATTCTTCTTAATTGAAATAAAAATATTCCAATTTTGTGAAAATACTATCCAAATAACCTACACAAATACAGTGCTTCAGCGCTTTGATTTGTATGAGATTTCGCTGTGTCACGTACATTAAAACTTGTCAAAATTTACTACTACATGTACTAATGTCAAAGCTGTGTTTATATTTCTAGATGTTTGCTTCGAAAATTATAATTCCATTTTAACTAAACGCATGTACAAATAATTGCTGCTATGATTTTATCTATTTTAGTACATGGTTTGTTTATTCATTGATCTAGATTTCAAACTATACCAACTTGGACTAAATTTGTTCAACCATTCATATTTATCCAACCACTAATTATAGAGTTCACAGCAATTGCTAAACCAATATTTGTTCACTTCAAACATTTAACGAGAAGAAAATAACTGTACATAAACTTTTTTGATAATTTCGTATGTACCACAGAGTCCGGCACGTACAATGTTGGGTTGTTTTTAATCTTTAATCATGAAATATTTACTTTATAAATTGAAGATGGTATTGTACCCTTCTACCAATAGACAGCATACAATGGAAGTTCTATTTCTGAAAATAAATATTTTTATAATAAAAAAGTATACAAACATAGCACTTGATTGTATAATGTTTCTCGAATACTTGCACTGTAAAGCTAAAATGATATAAAACAGTTTTAACTATGTGGGTCAATAAAACATATAATTTACTGAAGAATTTTGTATTAATTAAATAGTACAAATGTATACCCAGTCTACAGCGCAGCACACAACATATCGGGTATGCGACTACAATAACTTTGAGTCTTTAATTATACTTTAAATACTTTTTGACATAGTAAAAGCTAACTTTCTGAGGGGATACTGCTTTCAGTTTAATACAATTGTTCTGTAAAGCTTACACATTACATGAATATACTAACATTTAAATGCATCTGACATGCTGGGATGGTTTCATTTGTTTCCATTGAGAAAACGAGAAACTAATTCGTACTTATTCAAAATAATCATTAATTTTGTCCAGAAATGGGATGGTTGTTGATTCCTTGTAGAAGACAGAAGAATACTGGCAAAGACAAAAGTGCAAGAAAGTCCACCACCGATAGCAATGAAAACACTTTTTGATAAATAGGGTACACATATCTTAGTAAATTGGCATAATACTGAGAAATACCTTTACTAGGACAATGGCTTTATATAGGGACATATCTCTTGACAAATTTAATTTAGAATTTGGTGCTTACAATCGCCAAAACATCGCATGGTATTGCAATAACCAAGATGATCTTTATAACAGAACTTGACCGTATTTCTTGAACATTTAAGAGTGGACCATCGCACTAGTCTTCTAAAAGGTAGTTCATGGATGTTTAAATAATATAGGGCAATTCAATTAAAATCAATCCATGTGTATACAGTTACATTAACTTAAATAAATACTTTTGTTAATAGAAAGTTTGCCAGAAATAATATTTGTTAAAAAATCATCAATATAATAAAAACAATGCCTCTAAGTAACGACAGGTGTTTATTTTATCAAGCCAAGAGCATCTATATCCCTGATACAACATACGAGGTATTGTATTATTGTCCAGGATCAAATATCGTATATTATATATTGTTTTTACTTTCTATATTTGATTCAGTTATCATTGTTTCCTATGGTATTGTAAACAGACTGTGAACCTCTGTAGATAGTAAATGTATTAACTTTAAGTATCTTCGATATGATGATATATTATATACTTAACGAAACTTAAAAGTACCCCGATTTCAATATTGTAGGAAATTTTTATTTTTCAACATTTATGCCCGATTGATGATGGAAATGTGTATAGGACCATACTGATCTTTGCTTACATGCTTATCGTGATACTTTATCGACGATTTTGTCGTGCATGCGTTGATATGGGAAGAATTCTAATTGTTTGATTTAACAGAAAATTAGCTACATGATGTATTAGAAAACTTACCAGGGTGGTGACGCACCGCCTTGCAAAAGACCCATGTCAATTTCTCGTTCTTGAAGCGACATTCGAGCGATTTCTTGATTTTTTGTTGTGCATATCAACACACTAATGATTTTCACAAAAACTGACCACGTGGGATTTTTTTTACGAGAAGCACGTGCCAATTACCGCTTTTCAGCACACGCACGACAAAACCAATTTTGAATCAATTAAGAAGCATGAAAAACATGCAAGCAGACGACAGTATAGTCGTATACACATTTCCATTAACGATCGGACAAAAATGTTGAAAGAAATAATTCCAACAACATTGAAATCGGGGTACTTAAAAGTTTCGTAAAGTATAGTTCAACAATATTCAATTTGTCTTGCTTACCAAGAGTAACTAATGTAAACAGTTTGTTTGTAGTAGTATTTATATACATAAATAAGGACAAGTTAAATACTCAGTGACTATTCAAAGGTTGATTTAAGGTTAATAATGCCACCAGTCGTCTGCTTGTGTGACATATAGGTAGATTGTAATTAGCTTCAGTTTTGATATACAATGTAGTTTTAATTCCTACATAACAATGGTCCCATCTCCCGCCATATAATTTAAAACATCAATTTGATTGTATTTTTAATTATTCAGTAAAGATCCCCTATTATGATAATCAAAATATTTCTCTATATAATTTTGAAACATCGATATAATCGCATTTATACTTATGTATCCAGATTTACACATGTACGTATGTAATTTTCTACATCTGACAAACGAACGCAGTTCGAAACTCATATCAATAAATGAAAAGATGAGTTTTATTGATTTTTTTATAAGATTTGTTGGTATTTATGCAGAATATCAATGCACTTGGGGCCCATGTCTCTATTTTGTCCCCAGTGCGCAGTGTGAAGCTTGCTGCCCTTTGGGATCGGACACCAAAGTGTGTTGGACTCCAAAATGCGTTGCTTTAAAGCTGAGTATATAATAGAGATTGATCAGAGGATTCAGTGATGACAAATACCACTCGTCTTGTATAGACATTGCCCAACAAAGAAATGTTTAAAACTAAGTTTTATTTTATGCACGATTTGAATCTTTATTTTGTGGGGTGCTACAAAAATTTGACGAAAAACAAGTTTGTATACATCACGTGACTATATATCCTGACTTAGTTTTGTTCACTTGTATCATGTTATTTGATGATATGATCAAACTATATAACTAAATGTTGAATTTATCATTTCAATGACTTGTAAACTTAGCTCACATATCTTATGATAATGCATTATTGTTGTTCTTTAAAATAAAACATTTAACTTAAATCATGCACATATCTTAACTTTAATACTTAAAGTGAAATGTTGTTTGTCTTAGTATATAAAGAATTTATCATTCATCGGGTTACACAAACAATTTAAAATATTTCAAACAAACACTTGTTGAAGTATGACATTAAAAAGACGAAGTTTTATATAGCCACTTGTGTTGATAAAGTCGATGATATTTTGATATTTTGTCACTAGAAGTGAAACATAGAAAATTTATAATATTATGAGGTTATCTATCTGATAAGTAGTTATAAATTTACCAATCTGATTAAAACCCGATCTAAAATTTTCCGCTCGCCTACTCGCTAATTTAGATCTGACCTTTTCCAAACGAAGGTCACGTTCAGTTGAACTTTTCTCGTCATAATATTCACGACGAAATTGTTATGTTTACATCGTCTACGTCACGCAATTTGAAATGAGCCATCCAATCGCAGACTGTGAATGATGCCGCTGTTAAATTAGCTTGCACACCTTGGTCTAAAAGTAGAAATTACGAAATCAAAATGTTATTAATAGTGTTTTCGTCTAGATGAAAGCTACACATTGATTGGTCGACACAAAGTTCATCTCGACGTGACCCTCCACGGAGAAAGTAAAGATCCTGTACGACAACGCTCTACAGGATATCTGTTTACGGAGATTGGTGATTAAATGTGCGTGTCGCCATCATTTCAAACTCTGAAACCTCCACATGTATTCACAAACCAGGTCAGGATTCAAGAACAATATTTCCTACATGTTTGTTAAGACTATATTAAGATGATCTACCTTAATTGTTTACCTTCGTCCTCAAGTGAATAGTAAATTTCAAGTGACTCTTTAATTATTTCTTATATTACCGTATGGATTGTTTAAAAACCAGTCTTTAACAATTATGTACGTGTTCTTGAATACAAGGACGGCTTTTATCCAGTCTTAAAGTATTCAAAACTCTTCTTGAAATAACTTTAAGATCGCTTGACATTAACGGTGTCTGTTCAAATAGTGTTAATGTAATTTCTTTTTGTAAAATCATTTTTATTAAGTTCATTTGATATCAACGTAATAGAAATGTCCTTATTCAAATAGAACATAAGTAGAAAGTCAAATATTTGGACGAGTACTAATTTTGCAGCATTTAAATCTACACTCTTTTATAAACATACAATTGTTGAACGATTTGTTTTTTCCCACCCTTGACCTGTCACACGTTTAGTAGTTAATGTATAATGTTGAAGTTTTCTGTGAAGGTCAGGCAACAACAGGAACCTTCCTGATAGTTAATTTATTGATATCACCTTGAAGAATCAACGTTCACGCTGGGTTTAACGGCGTTTCAACTCAATTTAGATCATTTTACAGAGGCCTGCTCACCGAACCTTACTTTCCTGGACCACTGTCTATGTTCAGTACTCACCTACCCCTCCAGACGCGGCTGGTAACTTCTCCATCAACATTCATAATTAATAAAATATGATATGGGGCACGTATAGTGTGTTTAATCTCGGTGTACTGTCGAACCCGGTCTATGAAGACACTGTTGCATTACGTGCAAGACAATTATGGCACGACATGGCGTGAAAATGTGTCGTACTTTTGTAAAAGTATTGTTGTCTAAATATGTTTTTACTTTGCGATTCCTCGAGCAAACACACGACAAATGATTAAAATGTCGTACGATTGCGTTTTTGCATGGTGTCCCGCGGGACGAAGATACGACAATAAGACCATTTTGTCGTACTTCGGTTTTTTATGTGGCACCTCGCGGGACAAAATGCAAGATGGCCTAAATCAGCCACCATAGTTATCAAAGATGCATGTCGGGGTGTAAAGCTTATTTCATATAACATTTAAGTCCGAATATTTTCATTTTGGTTCAAAGTATTTTTTCAAGGTTATACATTTTGATAACACGAGGTGTAAAGACATGTTTTTGTTTAAAGATATATATTTTATCAAACGACCTAGTATTATTGTATATCGTGACTACAGCTAGAGTATTAAATTATACTTATAGTAAAATCTAATCAATAAAAGACACAAAATAGACATTTAAAACAATGGTGATCGCTCTGGTTCATTTAAATAATGTAATTTAATATCTTAATGTTAATAAGTGTTTGACCACCTATAAATTAGTTCACACAGTCGAGTATAGTGACCTTTATGCAAGAATATTCATTGCATTGAATACGAATGTAGTATTAAAGCTCGATTACACCGTGGCCGTGAGGATTATGTGTATAAACATACTTCTATAATTTTACAATCGCCGCCGAAGTGTAGAATAGGCGTGGTTCTGATTTTCGTCGGGATATGTCACTGGCACTGGAGTCCTTATATTAGATAAACTATTTATATATTTATGATTAAAAATAACATTGGTGAAGAAACGTAGAAAAAAACGATTTCTGTTTGACTATCGCTTTAGAGTCGTGCCACAGCTAATTATAATAATTAGCTGTGGCACGACTCTAAAGCGATAGTCAAACAGAAATCGTTTTTTTCTACGTTTCTTCACCAATGTTATTTTTAATCATAAATATATAAATAGTTTATCTAATATAAGGACTCCAGTGCCAGTGGGATATGTGTAGATAATTATTAGATGCAAATGTAATAGGTCAGGTCGGGGTCAATATTTACGCACTATAGAACACACTAAATGATAAAAATTCACATAAATTTGTATTGGGTATACATGTATGTGTTATACCCGAGGAAAGAAATTTTAAACATCATTTTCCTCATTTCATATTTTAGTTAATACTAATTTATTTTAGCTTGATTGTGAAACGTAGATTATCACTTTCGCGTCCAAGTACCTGGTCCCCCAGTACTGAGCTATTGGAAAAAAGTATCTTGTTGCAAGAAACAACGAGATGGAGTTTGGATGGGATTCAAACTAACACGGAGCTCGCTATCCGATGATAACAAGTCCAGGGCAGCATATGATAAAAAATCTTACGATAATTTAACAATACAATATAGTAGGATTTACAACTAAAATCGGTCGTAAGACGCTTGATAATACGAGCCCCAGACTCCAACGTCGTAACCACCTAATCACTCGGCACATTTCATGCCTGTGGATGCATGAGCTTTTATTTACAACTTATACATGAAGATGTTATTTCCTTAACTTTTCATACCAATTACGTGTTTTGTTCACATTTTATTTTTCAAACCTACCTTTTATATACTTATATAAAAGGTATGTTTGAAAAATCAAAGGGAGGTAACTTGACAATTCCTTGTGGTTAGTATTGATGGCTAACTCGAATCCTTTGCAAAAAATTTTAATCGACGAAGTCATTTGCAAAAATAAGTTGTGTAGGGGATTCAGAGTAGGCAACAACACTTCCCAAGCTAATATTAGTATTTTCAGACATAGAAATGTAATAGATGGTTGCTGCAAGAATTATATAACCCGGGTCAGCAGCGCAGTTGGTAGCGCACCGGGATTTTGAATCTAGTGTCCTGAGGGGGTACGGATTCGAATCCCACCCGGGGAGGTTATAACCTTTCATGAGGTTTCCGGCCTTTTGATTGGGTAGGGGATTACTGGTTATAGACAAGGGTCTAGACAAGCTAGGTTAGGTGCGCTGGCTGGAAGCCGTTAAATGACCAAAACGTGTTGACACGGCATTAGGCTCATGTAAAATAAAAATAAAAGCAAAAGTTTGTTGACATTCTAAAGATCACGTGACTATGTACCCTGTAGTCTGTTCAATTACATTAAACGTTCCGTAACGATACATTCGGAACTCCTCGACCATTCGCTGCGAATAATCTATGACATACATAAAACAAAAAATTGCAATACGTTCTATGACATACATAAAACAAATAATTGCAATACGTTCTATGACATACATAAAACAAATAATTGCAATACATTCTATGACATACATAAAACAAATAATTGCAATACATTCTATGACATACATAAAACAAAATAATTGCAATACAATCTATGACATACATAAAACAAATAATTGGAACAAAGACATTAATGTATACAGTATTTAAATCTAATTAGACATATAAGTGACTGACTTAATGTCTTAGTTACTAATCCTGGTAAGGATAAAAGTGATTATGTTTACAAATCGATATATTATAAGATTAAATGTATTTAAAGGGTATAAGTCTATAATTCAGATTTGGATGCATAAAGTTTAAATGAAGAATTCTTTATCTTTCATGCATCGAAATGGCCACAGCCCAAAGAAAATTTGTAAAAATACATGTTTGTGACTATAAACAAATAGTTAATCAGTATATCATTGTAAACGGTTGGTTAACCGAAATTTATTCTAATTTCTGAAGCGGAATTTGACGATACTTCGCGAATGGTGAAGCGGGTGGCGTGTTTACTTGTAATCGATTAATTTCGCCAAACTTCGTGACCGTTCGACAAATTCCGTTCCCTAAGAATACAATAGTTAGATATTAAATGTTTTTAAATCAAAATTAGAGAATTATGAACATTTTTTATAATTACTATACGATTTAGGTCTGCATGACTGATTCTTAACACGAACTACATGAACTGTAATACAAAATAGAAGCGCTGTCAATCAAACAATAAAGACAAAGTTATCGGCATGTACCATTTAAAGTCACAAATTCGGCTACACCACATTAATACATAAATAAATATATACTCGATTTCTTATATTAAATCGTTGCATTCCTAATTTCTCAAGGTCGGTATATTTTATTGAAATGTCAGCGTAGACAAGAAGCTAGAAATCACAACCCATTTATTTCATCTAATTTATTATCAATAATCATTGGATTTAAGTTATAGAACTTCTTTGTGTGTATAAAAATATATACCGGTAATATTATAAACGTTCAAGTTTTTTGTATAAATTATATAGATATTTAAAGTTTATAAATATCGGGTATGTATTATCCAATATTGCAATTTAACCTTAAACTTTGATATATATGAATACGGTTGTTATGAAAAGCCATTGCGTGTAGTTGAATGTTCATTTATTGACTGGATAAAAAGTTTGACGTGGTTAAATGATAAACTGACATTATTTATTTGGACAAAATAAGTTTGATATTTTTGGCACAAGACTGCAGATTACAAGGTAAATTTTAAGCCTTATTTATTTTAGGACATAATTTTCATTATGTACAATTCGTCACACTCTTCAGGTGTAATACCTATTGACTAATCGTGCTTATTTCATAATTAACTTGCATCGATGCCAAAAAATTTATTAAAAAAATATTAATATGAAGTATTTTATATAAAGTATAATATTGAATTCATGTTTAGTGAACTATGAGCGACTTTAATGTAGCTGTAATGAAAGAGTTAAAATAATTGATATGCTAGTAGCATTCGCTGTCACTTCCAGTGTCCTGGCTCTTCTGTTAGCTGGTAACAATGATGTGATTTGTGGTCGATATATTTTTGATAAACTGTATTTGTTTAATGCATGTTTTTTATTGTCCATCACTAGAAACTGTTTCTGTGAAACTGTAACGTGAGAGGTTTAAATACTTGATCTGGGGAGCTTTTCACGAAAATTCTTACGAAAAAAATCTTCGTAAGTCAAAAGCAAGAAATATTAATAATACGCTCATTTTTTGGCTTATCAATTCTAAATATTATACAAATTGTGTAGAATTGTGTATACCTTTTGAATATCATATCATAGTTATGCTGATTATCTGTCTGACTTTGAAGTGCTAATTATATGAAACTGACTTACGAAGATTTTTTTTCGTGTAAAGCACCCCAGAGCTAGAAGCACTCACTGTCACTTCCAGTGCCCAGTCTCTTCTGTAAGCCTGTAGCACCATATCATTTTGTGACCGTATTGATTATAATAAATTTTATTTATCAATTTCATTTATTTATTGTTTATGACTAAATACAGCTTTTGTGCATAAATATATGTTCGGTTCTGTACTGCCAATGAAAATGTTTAAAGAAAATAATTACTTTTTAGTCAAACTTTATAGATCTTTTAGATTTGATTAACATATTTTAGGAAACTGCCCACGTATATCAAAATATATTACAATGGTATAGTTTAAACATACAAATATGTATCAAAACATTCATACATACATTATATAAAATACATTTTCTCGACCAAATAGAAAATAAAGGGACACTTTCTATATAAAGTACAGGGACCATTTCTTTAATGACTCCAAAAATAAAAAAAACAAACATTTCTAAAAATTGACCACATGTTTCGGGCTAGGTCTATCTCATAGAAAAACATGAAATATTTAAAAAAATTGATAGTAGGTCGGTCGTGATACATGTACTTATATAGTCCTTATAACACAACAAAAATAAAATAAAGTTGGCAGTTATGACTTCAGTTAATAGTGTATACAATATCAAGTATCGTAGTAAATATGATTTTACAATGATGTGCCATAATATAATCATTTTAAAGTGTATTTATATTGATTATAATTTCCATATACATACTTTATTCTATAGAATATAAGTACATGTCAAAAATAAGATTTGAATATTAAATAGTTACGTATAATTTAAACACTCGGAAAACATAACTTATATTATGTCAAATGTCATTTCAAAGATAATATACATGTACAAGTATTATGTATGAAAAGATCGTACAGTTTCTTATTTAATATATAACTTAATATATTGTTGTCACGTGATAATACGGTATTTGATATTGAGTATAACATGTAACATAATTATAGTGATATAAACAATTTTAGTTTTGTATAGTTAATATGTATATTGTTTTATAATATATATATAGTTGGTCTAGCTTTTAATTGGAATCAAATTTAAACTTTAAAGGGAGACACAGGCTACACTTTAACATCTCCCTTTCCTGACTGGTTTCTATCATAAGTGTGGTTGCAATAGACATACTGGTGCATGTATATTGCTTTTCAAAATATTTCTATATTATCTGTTAATATATTGGTTGTATTCTAACAAGGTCCACGTGGGCAAACTCGTTCTTGTTACCCATATTTAAACTGTTTTCAAATGAACACAAATAAAATATATATAGGATTTTTTAAATATGGAAAACGTCGGGAGTTGATTACGTACTGGTCTGGTCAAATAGTTTCACTCTTATGCAAACGCAGTCTAACAGCGATGCATTGTCCAAGTGTCTTTTCAAGTAATTTTTAGTTTTATGAATCAATGCATGTACTTTATGACTTGCCGTTTAATAAATGGAGTTATTCAAAAACAGTAAACAGTTTAAGGTCAAAATGTTACGATAAAGTTGTCAGTTAAGATAATATCAAGTTTAACTGTTTATTTATCCTCTGCGCAGAATATAAGATTTCATGAATAGTGGTACATAACAAAAACGCAATAAATGATTTGTACCAACAAGGTTCATCGGTTGTTTTTGAATACAAAATTGTATGATATTTTTTAACCTGTTAAAGCATGTTTGAAATTTAATAGTTTTATCTGTAATTATATTTTACATTATAAAATACCCCGAATATGCCTTATAATTGAACACACATAATCTGAATGGTACATAAATATAAAACCAAAGATCTGCAATGTATATATAGACTACTATGTAGACTACATTGTGGAATGGCCTTGGTGATTTATTGTTAACTATTAATATTTTGTTTGATTCTTATATCACAATAATCTTATATTTTAACCGATTAAAAGTTTATGGTTAAGAGGCATTTAATACGGTAATGACTTGGCACGGAATATAGAATTAAAACGTTTTGATTAATTGGTCCAGTTACTTAGAAGTAACTGACAGAAGTGTTTTTTGCAGACGTGCGCGTGAAAAAATCTCCCGCGTTAATGATTAATGATTTGTTCTGAGAAACTGCTATATTCTTGGAAAGAAGTGTATTAGATATGTTATTCACTATTCGTTTTCATTCAAATATTTTGTATGGAAAGAGAAATCACCGAAAAAGAATTTGTGTTTACGTCATAGTATATATACATGTAGTTACTGTTGTATATCATGTTACCTTGGCTTAAATCACAGTATTTAAAATAGATAGATAGATTTATTTCTGCATTAGGTAATATATAATGGTTCAATTAATATAATATGACAGAATATGATCATAAAATTTAGTTCTAATTACTAAGACAATGATTTAAAACAGAACATTCAAAACATTGCATTTGAATTTAGTACCATGACATGCTTCTCAATACCAAGGATAACACAAAGAAAACTAGTCTTTCTTTCCATAGTGGTTCTTGGTATTGGTGACAGGACATAGAGAGGCAAAGGTCATGCAAGTATAATAATATGTAAAATAAAAAAGTAGGTATTTATATAATGTCTTTGGACAATGCTATATATTGGTGTATATCATATAAAATGCAGTTGTTTTGATGGCCTACAAACATTTCACGTCTATTGCCGTTTTGACATTTATAAAAACTATGTCACACTTATCGCCCTCATTACCAGTCACATACTGGTACCAAATCTTACTCCTTAGTACCAAAAGGTCTGCGATAATGTTGTGTGAGTACAAGGTCGCTACGTGTCGATAATACTTTTTATAACACGTTTCATTATTGCTTATATTTGACACATTGTACAATTTGCTGACGCATTCATACAGTGATTGTTTTTGTTGAATGAAAACTGTCACAAAATGGAGAACATTGGTCACGTTTCATTCATTTAAAAACCACTCACTGTGAAATTATTGTAATGAATTGTAAAACAATACCTAACTATAATACGTTGTGACGACCTTTGGTTTACCGTTACGTTTTAATCATGGATTCGCTTAGTTAATGCATTATCTAATGGCATTCATCTCTTATCATATTATAAAAGACCTTCATGGAAATATTGTACTACATTAAAACCCCTCTAACCGAACTTGTTCCGGACTGAGAAAAGATTTCCGAAAAAATGTTTTTTTTTCATTCTGACTATATAGATAAAGAATAGATATATTCGGACTTGAAAAATCCGGTTTAGAGAGGTTTTCGGAATAAGGGGGTTTTACATTCTGACTAAATAGATAAAGAATAAAAAAAATTAAATTTAGAACTGAATCCGTTTTAGAAAGTTTTCCGGAATAAAGGGGATTTACATCCTGACTATATAGATAAAGAATAAAAATATTCGGGCTTAGAACTGAATCTGGTTTAGAAAGTTTTCCGGAATAAAGGGGATTTACATTCTGACTAAATAGATAAAGAATAAAAATATTCGGGCTTAGAACTGAATCTGGTTTAGAGAGGTTTCCGGACTATAGGGGTTTTAGATTCTGACCAAATAGGTAAAGAATAAAAATATTCGGACTTAAAACTGAGTCCGGCTTAGACTGGTTCCGGTTAAGAAGATTTTCGGTTTAGGAGCGGGTACTGTAGTTTGATTTACTTTATATTTAATGTATGTTGTACACAATTTCTTTGAGGAATTTTCCTTATAATTATGTTAACGTCATTTGTTATGATCATTAGAATGAAGACGTGACTCCAATTATTGAATAGCGATCAATAATAAAAACATGTGGGTTTGTTTTCGTACAATCAAAGATCGAATTCCAAAAGTTGGGACAACAAGTTTAAAATTCGGTACAGTAAGTCAAATCACAAACAGTGTGTAGGTTCATTTCTTTTCAGAAGCGTTTTGCACAAAAAATCTTACGATAAATAATTATCGTAAGTCAAAAAAGGCAACATACATATTACAGTCATTTCTTTTTCCTATCAATTTTAAGTATTCTTGGATTATTTATAATATCACACACCTTCCGAACATCAAATCATAATAATTTAATTACCCTTTGAACTTAGAACTGAAACTTTATCAAACTGACTAATAATATTTTCCTTAGAATTTTTGTAAAAATGCCAATATATTTCTTGGTACGTGTACTTAAATCATTTCGTAGAATTACAAGATTATCTTGAACAAAATGTACACGTCACATGATCAAATGCTACAACTCCATGCAAAAAAGTAAACAATTCACTTCGATGGAAATATCAAAATCTAGCCAAAGTGCAGAACTATTCTATACATTGTGTATTGACTTACATATCAAACCATATTTTAAAATCATTTGGAATTCATTTGAAAGTGATTTATAAATGATAACTTATACATACAAACCACATTTATAGTGTAAACAGTTTATATTCATACATATTGGGTTAGAGCTTATGATAAGCTTGATTAACTTTGCCCTTAAAAACTTAATTAAACTAAATTTGACTGTTGTACATACAGTAAATCCAGCCCGAGCGACCGCGTCTACTTAGCGACCTTTTGCTTTAACCGACCACAAAGTGTTCCCAAACCGTTTCCACTATCAAAATGTTTGCCTCAAGTGTATATCGCGGGCATAGCGCAAAACGGTCGTAACTTACTCTTTTTTATATTGAGTTACGACCGTTTTGCGCGAAGCCCTCAATATCTGTATGTCACATTAAATGCTGATATGCTTCGAATAAAAATGTTATGTGCTGTCCATCACAGGTGTCTACTAGTATGGCATGAGGCAAAAAAAAAAACAACAACAGAAGCTTACATTGTATGTTGATTGAAATTGTGCACATTTTATTTTACAAGCTATAATGGCATATATGTGGCGAGTTTCACATAAAATCTTACGATAAAAGTCATCGTAAGTCAAAAGCAGAAACATTCATAATACGGTAAATTTTTGAATTATGTAAATATTGTATACGTACGTTTGAAATCATATCAAAAGAATGTTTATCACCCATCGGGCTTTGAACTGCAAAATTTATGAAATTAACTTACGATAACTTGTATCGTAAGCATTTTTGTGAAAAGGTACGCTGGGCGATAAGACCTTCATCATAATAATACATTTAAGATTATATATGAATAAAATATTCTAACACATAATGAGGAGTTCTCGAGGGTTCAAATCCCTAATACCGGTGATTGGTCAAGGTGGTCTTTATAAAAGAACTTTACTGTATATGAAGGCATACATTTGTATTTCAACTTCTTCTGATTATCTTATGTGAACTTGATGTCTAAATGCTTCATGTACATAAAATCTCTCTTTGAATTATTAGTATTAACAGATTAATAGTTAAATGATCGATATTGATAAAGTTATAAAATAAAATCATCAAAATGTCAAAATATTGTCACACTATTGTTGTTCATGGGAAAATAAATAAATATTTTACAACGTATCATTACAATTACATTTATATTTTATATATTTAAAATAAATCCGTACAGTGAGTATTGTGACGGTATATGGGTTTAGAAGTTTTCAAAACGCCATTGCTTTATACATACACAGCTTGAAGGTTGTCTACAAGACTGTAGTAACTCACTATTTAATGTAATGCACTTACTACAGTCTTGAGGGCAGCCCTCGATTGTCTATTATTCTAACTCTCTGAATAAAAACTTTTGAATTATTTATGTTATTGCTTATAAAATATATAATTTCAAACACTCTAGTATGTAATGATATTGAATGATAGACTTTTAAAGTAAACATTACGTTTGTGTATAGAATTGTGAAGACTTTTTCTAAATTCAATATAATTCCTTTTTTAAATTATGAATTACCTAATTGATCTTAGGGCCAGAAAGAAATAACTGCATACAAAGACATAAGCTCGGAGAATCATTGCTTACATTAAACGAGTAGCTGAACTAGAAAGTTTTATTTATCAAATATTACAAACTTCTATTCAAAAGATAGTTAGATCTTTATATATATATTTGTTTACTTTTTAAATACTACACGAAGTATATATTAACCCATTAAATCAAGGTTTTAAACCTCTGTAATGTACAGTTCATTTCTGCTATATAGACCGCCATGTTTGTAGTAAAATCATGAGATTTTTGACAAATTTTAAGTCTAAATCAATCTCCGTAAACAGATATCCTGTAGACCGCTGTCGTACAGTATCTCTACTGTCTCCGTGGAAGGTCATGTCGAGATGAACTTTGTGTCGACCAATCAACGCGTAGCTTTCATCTAGACGAAACACTATTAATAACATTTTGATTTTGTAATTTCTATTTTTATGCCAAGGTTTGCAAACTACTTTAACAGCGGTATTATTCACAGTCTGCGATTGGACGGCTCATTTCAAATTGCGTGACGTAGACGATGTAAACAAGTTACGTATCATAACATTTTCGTCATGAATATTATCATGAGAAAAGGTCACTTGAGTGTGACCATCGTTTGAAAACGGCCAGATCTAAATTAGCGAGAAGGCGAGCGGAAAATTTTAGATCGGGTTTTAATCAGATTGAGTCTAAATGTGCTTAGTTTGAGACGAAAATGGTCTCTATATTAACACAATTTCTCTACTCAAACCATCGATTTTGGTGGTCCTAATAAAGGAACCTTACTGTATCACAATTTTAAAATGAATTTATAACAATCTGTAATGTTTTATTACAAGACGTGATCTTCCTTCAAGTGAGCACATTCTCTCTGAATTAGGCTGTGATGAACGCCAAATGATTCTATTATTATATTAAACAAATCCACATTTTGGATACTTACTTCAACAAGGTATCGACATATCACGGGTCATTTCTGTCTATATATTAACAAGATATACTTGTATATTGTGATATACAAGTACATACATGTATACAGCGATTATTCTAAAGTATAATGACAGGGCAATGCGCCCTGACCTTTATTCTCCTTCATGGTCTTTATTATTCCTTACATGTATCTATGCAGGAACGGTTACTTAGAAACACCAACCATCTGATGCGCTATTGTACTTTGTTTGACCAACCTGTCCTTTTATAATTTTCAAAATATTAAATTATAAATATAAAAAGTATTCTACTCAGTATAAGTACAGGGACAGAATTCTTCATTAAAATTAGTCTAGATGTACATTATAAATAAACCACACTTTAACCTTTTTTTTTAAATTATGGAACTTACAAACGCATTGTAATAAGGTTCAAAATTCTTCCTTTTGAAACAATTTTCCATCAGAGAGACCGTGTGGTAAGGTTAATAGAATCCCTCCCTGGAATGTATACATATGTATATAGATTGAGGTATACAAATATTTAAAATAAACATTGTATATGCTTATTAGTTATTCAGCTAATTAGCCTTTGTCATTTTCATATTTTGTATGACAAAGACAAATACTAAAAGCGTTGATTCTTTGTAATTTGATAACAAGTCCTGCAAATATCATGGCTAAAGTTTGTATTTATCTTCTAACCGAATATATCAAATCGTAAACATGCGTGACTTAATCCATACCAACTTAATAAACTGTGTCAGCTAACCAATTAATTAAAGATCAAATACTGTTAACCGATAATTAATTGGCAATATTTCACAACATGAACTATAAATATTACTTGAAATAAAACATTAAAATATTTGTAAAGTAATTATGAGTATTATGGTAAAACCACTGAAATGTAAGAATGTGTCGTTGTCTGTTAATAATTCAATATTTATTTGTATTTCTAGTCTGTAACTCACTGGCAACAGAGTCCATTAATTAGTAAAAATACACAAAATTAATATGCTCTTTTGCCAAAAAACACAAATAAAAACAGTCCCGTATACACAATCAAATAGGAATCGTAACTAAGCTTTTAATGTCGATATGTAAAAAGTGAACATGTATATGGGGGACGAGTTATTTTACAACATTAATAAAAAAATTGTTATTAAATATGGTTCTTAACATCTCTATAACTTCTGGACCCTGGAACCATATGTGTAGCTTTCACCACAGAAGCTTGACATTCTGTATTGTAGTTGGAAAAATTCACTTCTTCTTATATTATTCATTATAAGAAGGAGGGAATTTTTCAAACTACGAGACAGAATGTCAAGCTTCTGTGCTTTCACTTAAGCCACGACTTGAGGCTTTCAGCATAAGAAGAAAATATTTCAATGATAATGATGCATACAGGGTAAAACTAATTGATATAATAATAACAATAATGATAAATCTATAAGTTTTATGATGAGAATCATTTGTCACTTCATGAGAACGTCTATATAATAATGTTTAGTTAAATCCCTGTCATGTCAATATAATTCCAAAATACTTTGGTCAAAAGTATTACAAAGAGTTAGAAACTGTAAGTAGTCTGTCCAATCATTTTGATAAAACATACCGTTTCGCTGATGGTAATGTACGTTAAGAATATAGAATATAAAATTGTTAGTCTCTTAGGACTGTTGTCTTTAGTACTCCCTACGTCATAAAAAGCCCGGACCGATAGCGCAATTGGTAGCGCGCCGGGATTTGGAATCTCGTGCCCGAGGGGGGTGCGGGTTCGAATCCCACCCGGGGAGGTTATACCCTTCCATGAAAATTTGACAATAATGTCGATTTTCCTCTATTGATTAGATAATATGGAGAAGTTTCCGGCCTTGCGAGAGGGTAGGTGAGTACTGGTTATAGACAATGGTCCAGGAAAGCTGGGTTAGGTGCGCTGGACGCCGTAAAATGACCTAAAATTGTGTTGACACGGCGTTAAATCTAGTAAAAAGAAAAACAACCAAACAAAACAAAAAAGTCATAAAATATTCTTGAAAACTTTTAGTCTGTAGTATACATAATAAGTGGTTTACACAAAATTAATGTTACCAGATTCGTGACGATGTCAAACTATTTGGGTAAAAATACTACGATTCGAACTTCTTTTAAATTTTAGTTCGACCCAAGTTGTAATATTCTTGAATCATTGCAACATTATTACAATAAGTGGGAACCTTGAATTAAAACAATGATATTGTTACAAAATGTGTACATGTACTTTAATACCATGCCGTTGTACAGTATGGTCTTCCATGTCTAGATGGATACTTGAATTAAGTTCTAATACATTCTTTGCAATGTAAGTAAATTAGGTTCCATGTTATTATAACCTTACATAATCATTTATTTTGTTCATATAAGATCAGACATTATATATAATCAGATTATGAAAATAATGCCTATTATAAATAAGCTACATTTTGGAGTTTAGTGAAAAGTATTAAATACATGTACATTTATTAGTGTATATTATATAAGTATTGTTACGCTCATAACTTCACATACAGTTTACATGATATACCCGAACATTTATTGGCTATTACAGTAAAGTTCCATAGTTAGGACCATTAAAATCAAAATTCTTAATGAAGGGACATTTTTCCTGCATGCTCAATGTAAGCACCAGGGACTGAAAAATCTTTGTCCCATTATTTCTGCAACAACTAAAGGTGGTGTGGAACACATCTAGTTTAGCGGACCTTGGAAGTAAATATAAATATGCGTGCGCAGCGTGCTGTTTCTATGAGCAGACGCGCGAAGGTACAGGTCGCTAATTTTCTGTTATTATTGGGCTGCCGCCCCCACACCCCCACTGATAATAAAAAAGGATAACAAAAAAAGCATTTTAAAATAGTTATTGAAAATAATTCATTTAAGAAATGAATAAAAAACTGCATCGGTAAAAACAAAATGGCGTCCAAAATTTGTAAACAACGCAACGTACGTCCGAGCATGCACAATAGCGGGGTCCGCTAAACTAGATTCTATCCGGTGGTGTTGATTGCGTAACTTTACCGAATGATAAGTATACGCATTCTCTTACCTAGATGCTATCAGGATTCTCGATACTAGCTAGACCGAGAATCTTGATAACCTCTGTGTATAAGAACGAGGTATACGTAAATAATATGAGTTTCCAAGACTATAGACAATTTTTATTCATCTGTCAGTGGCGCATACTCTAACCCCGCTGATTTAAATATTCACTGTAGTACTTTTGTACTCACTATCGATGTCAATAGTTATCCGTCTCTGTGTACGGGAAATATCGAGTATATATCGAGTATTTAAAATCACCGGGGATAATGTATGCGCCACTGTCAGTTAAACACAATATAACAATACCATTTTAATCATCGTCAGACGAAGTTAATGTTTAATGCAAATCTTGAAAAGATTTAGCAGAAAGATTTGAAATTCTAAAAAAAATTGAAACAATGGAATGGAGCATTTTAGAAATTACAGATGACTGAGCAAATTATAGGCGGCACGAGGCGGTTTCGAGTCAAAACAATTTGTAATGCCGATCGCCTATGTGGCAAATGGCGGGTCTCAATGAGTAAACATTGTAAGTTTGTTATAAACCGGTATTTACTGGTCAATATATCGGTAGTAAACAGTAGTTGGTTATACTTTTTGAATGTAACGATTTTGTAATCCGGGTAAATCTTTTATTACTTTACGACTAAAATATAATTCACCTATCAACGTGATAAGTTAGTTTATTGGTTGAACTGAATGCAGTTCTTTTCAAATATAAATATATAGTTTATTCATAAATTAAATATTGATTTGAAATAAACTGTGAATTTAACATCGAGTCAACATGGAGCGAACTTATTTAGGTACGAATTAATTATATCACTTTTGAACAATAAATTCGCTAAAATCAATTTCTTATAAAATTATGTAATAATAAATAAATATATATATTATATAAATGTATGTATAAAATCCGTACTTCCGACTGGTTATCGCGCTTTATTTTAAATTTCTCAATTGTAAAATAAAGACCTAATCTCAAATACTTTTTTACAATATAAGTACGTTATGTCACTAATTCCATTCTTTAAATGATCTTATAAATGTTAATTCTCTATTCTTTCAGATAGTGGTCAAATTATTGACTCTGGTTAACAGTGTTGGATTGCCAGTGAAAAACTCCCTGGATATTATCAGGAACTTCGTGTGGGATCTTACAAACTATCAGCGGAGTATAGCGTTCCATCATTTGCCGTCTGCTGCAAACTGTTGGAATAATAAACTGTTGAGGACTAGCACGTGCCTGGATAAAACATTACAACTTGTTTTAAAGGGCCGTAATTGTGGGAAAAGTTTCCTATTTTCATGTCCAGAACTTCTTCCGAATGCAAGCAAAACAGAAACCCCAGTATGTTAGTTTTTGGCGTTCACGAAGGAGAAAGGGTCGCGATAGATGTACCTATAGGGTCCACAGTGGGAGAGGTGAAGAAACAGATACAGGTTGGTATTTATAAAAACGATTTTAAAATAAATTCTGAATATGCTAGGTAACCATAGGATCATGAAACGATAGATTTCTGTATTAACATTTTTTTTTGAAATTGCAATACATCCACATAAATATACATGTATTCCAGTTTGTTAATGATATGACATAACGATATAATATACAGGGGTGATTGATAAATTCGCGGAATTCCCTTCTAAAATATTTACCCTTTTGTCAAATCACATTAAAACTCGAATAAATGTAAAATAATTCATTTGCGTTTTCAAAATTATATTGGTGAACAGATTATCAATATGTAGAAAGAATAAATGGTAAAATGTTTCGTGAAAACTTTATTTTCCAATGTATCAAGAACATATTTGGGCTTTATATGAGTCTTTGGTAAACGAACAGAATGGTGTATTTTGTTTTTCCCTATGTTATCCTGTATAGTATTAATAAATAAATTCCTCGAACTTTCCAATCACCCCTCGTATGTACATGTATAATATATTGTAGTTTGTTCTAAAAATTGAAAAAGGTTTTAACTATGGAACAGTATAAAGAGAAGCTAGTAGAATTAGGGTATTATGATAGACATATATTATACAACAAAGTCAAGCTATGCACATAATTATGATAGACATATATTATACAACAAAGTCAAGCTATGCACATTGTATATTATTCATTTAATAAAAGTCTTATCTATTTCAGCATGAATATAAAAATATAATTATGTATATAATTATACAGCATAATAAATATTAGTCAGACTTTAAATGGGCTATAAAATACTAAATATAATAAATAAATTACTAAATTATCAAAAAGTTACATACAAGCATAACTATTAATTTCAACAACTTATCATTTGTATCAATTACTGTAATAATAAAAAGTGAAAATATGTAACCGATACTATTATACTATAAGATTATTTAAAATGGAACCATAAATTTGACTTTAATTAATTTAATACACTATACTTTATTGTAGTTCTTGTAAATGCCAGGTAGTGCGCCGGGATTTGGATACTCGTGCCCAAGGGGGTGCGGGTTCGAATCCCACCCGGGGAGGTTATACCCTTCCATGAAAATTTGACAATAATGTCGAATTTCCTCCATTGATTAGATAATATGGAGAAGTTTCCGGCCTTGTGGAAGGGTAGGTGAGTACTGGTTATAGACAATGGTCCAGGAAAGCTAAGTTAGGTGCGCTGGACGCCGTGAAATGACCTAAATTGTGTTGATACGGCGTTAACTCCAATAAATAAATAAATGTAAATGCCAGACTATAAAATACAAATATTACATGACCTGTATATAATTTTACCAACTAGGATTTATACATGCTTCAAATGTATATATTAAAACGGGTATTTTAGTTAATTTGTATTAGGGATTATCTTCAGTTAATACGACAATGAATAGAAATTCTGTACGTTAATCTCTCCAATACTTATAATGCTTGCCAAAATTATGATCTAACATTTTGTATGGTTTATATATTAAATACATTGGACGTATGGATCAAATTGTGCCAATAAAATATTTTATTCTAAAATCACAATCTTGAGTTATCTCCCTTGATATATGTTTTAAGTAATATCTAATGCCTCAGTCCCATAAGATCGTGTCTTGTTGCGGACCCGTACGTGCAGACAGCCGTAGGCCGTGGGAAGCCTTGCGTATTAAGGTGACGGTACGCACATGGCACAAAACAACACACCCGAACGGAGCTGTAGCTGGAATATGTGCAAGTTTAATTCATACTCGGCCACGATTGTGTTCACGATTTGACTTTGAAACTGATATTTGTATCCACTGCTCATCTCAATGACCCTGGTAAAAACGTAACAGTCTGTGTGGGTACGCAAGAGTTCGTACTCAAGCGGAGCTTGATCGCACGGCGCCCGTACGGTGCCCTCACGGTTATTTTTTTGTTTATGGGACTGTAGCGTTAGACTAGTTAATTTTAAAGTTAATAAGGATTGTTTATAAAATGGTTATCATATTATGAAAAAGTTCTTTCAGTAGTAAGGACCTAAAAATATACATGAAATTTAATCAGCTGTTACAGTCCCGAAATATTGTGCTGATCGAGGGTTCGTGGGTTCGGTTCACGGGCGGGGCATACTTTCGTGGAGTTTGGTCATGAAATATCTTCTACGACCATTCTCCCTCCTACCACTGATTCTAAATCATTAAGGGTAGTTGTAAGTCATTGACGGAAGAACATCGTATGCTCTTAGTAATTTGTTAACAGCTAATTCCCGAGGTTTACACCTGTTTTTACATGATATAATCATATCAAATACAGACTTATTTAATATTCATTTCACGTATTTGAATTTATAACTCTATTAAGACATGTTAAAATTAATTGAATGATTTGTTAAAGACATCAAGCTATCATCTTTCATTAATAAGACATCATATTGAATACACAGATGAATGATCAACTCTTTGAATCTATGATATATCTCTAATATGGTTGTATAGGGGTCACTTCGCTTTTTCTATCTGGACAACCTTTATTCATTTAATCATATTGATAGATTGATACAAACACTTTGATGTTGAGAAACTAAAAACTGTGTTTGACGCAGCTATCCCATACAATATTCATTTTATACATAATTATAAAGTAACAGATAAGTATTGCCAAATATTAAATATGACACTATCTTAATCAATTTTATGTTGCCAACCTCTACATGTTCAAAAGAGAGTCCACTCTTAAGTTTAATACAATTTACTTACGTATTTATGCTGTGCATGTTTGTACATTGAATCTGGAAACTAGGCAATATCTATATTATTAAATTTGCGAGTTTCCTGTTTTATGGAAGAAACTGCGCAGCTTTGAATAAATCTTTTGTTTGTCGCTGGAGCACCTATATACCGGCATATCAAGTTGACAATTCTTTTTTGACAAAGCCTCTTGATATTTGCAAAAACTGCCAAAAATCAACAAAAATAGTGTTTTTTTTGGGGGTCTAAAAATAGTTCTAGGTAAAACTAAAAATTGACCAAACTCCCCGCAGCAGTTATTTCCCTTTATTAAATCAATAACCACTGCCACCACAAGTAAATTTGTCCCTCAGAGAGCCGAATATTTTTTTCATCTTTGTAACTGTCATTACCTAAAGCCCGTGCTTGCACGGGCTCCCATCTTGTATCAATGATTTTATAGCGCAACTTCTTTGGGCTATGATAAATATGGTGTACCTTGGCTTAGCTGAATCTCCAGAACCTCGTTCTCTAACGCTAGAACAAGGTACCAAAGGTTGTTGACGACTAACAATCACAGGCTGCCGGCATGAAGGAGCCCCCCCCCCAAAAAAAATAATATATATATACACATGTGTATATAATGTAACATATTTTTACAATGTAATAGTTGTGTGTTTTAATGCTATCAGGCTATACATGTACATAAATAAGACTGCTCATCCTTATTTTGTCACAAATAATAATGTAACTGATAACAGTTTATTAGTACAAAAAGGCCACCGGCCCATAATACATATTCATTTATATACAACAAGTAAATTCCAAATAATGATACAATTGAATGTGAATGTGTAAGGCATCAGCAAGTAATGGCAACCTGTTTTATGTGTCTATATATGATATACATACAAATACATATCTGCTCTTTACATACATACATTTAGATACATTTACACGCACATGTGTACATATATACAAACCAATACATACATATACATGAATATTCAATCATAAACATATATTTTGAATTATTATGCTGTGACATTATATGATGGACTAATCTACAAACATTGTTCAGTTTTACTATTTTCTAAGTGGACATTATATCATTGAACGATTGATTGCTAACACCGACAGAGCCAGAAGTCTTTAAACATAATTCTCTAAAGGTTGTATTTTTGACAAACTAATAAAGCATGTTGCTCATCCTCGCTGTAAACATTTATAATCATTTGTTAATTAGTTTATAATATTTTAATTTCAGGTCAAGTTAAACATATTCTTTGACGAGCTAGTAAAACAAGATAAGAAAGTATTAGTGTTGTCGTATGCTGGATCAGACCTAGGTGATTCCTGGGTATTCACTGATCTAGGTATTGTACCAGGGTCCACAGTGAAAGTATGTATGAAAGAAGAAGTAAAACCAGTATTGTTTGTTAAATGTTCACATAGTGGTGAAGTCATTGAGATTATGGACGATTATGACGTAGAAAGAATGCTAGTTGATGACCTCAGAACTGTTGTATCGAAAAAATCTGGACTTCCGGTTTCTATATTTAGATTAGTGTCACGTGATGGTAAAGAAATGTTTGATAGACACGAGTTGTTTGATTACAGCATAGAATGTGGTGATACGATCTATATGGAAAGTTGGGACGGTTGGAAAGAGTTGATCAACTACAGTATCTTAGGTCTTACACCAAGCGTCATGCCACTCATTGTGACAGATGAAATTCAATCTAGGTTTCAGCTTAAAGTTGTTATGTATATAGCTGCTCATTATGGATGTGTAGATTTAGCAAGGACGTGTATCAGACAAGGTATTCGTCCTGATGAGCCTATAGGTGAACATCCTAGCCGCCAATGGTGTAAGGATCAGTCTCACATTGAGACCTTGAGGTCAGCTATACACGAGGCTGCTGAATTTGGTCAGCTCGGTGTCCTTAGACTTTTTGTTAACCAAGATATCGCCTGCTCAATGGCTAGAGAGGGTCGCAATCTTACACCATTAAATTTAGCACTCAGAAATCGACAGAAACCATGTGCGTCATTTTTACTTACCAAACAATGGGTTCGCGTACCGGTAACTAGGGCCCAGTCTATGACTTTACAAACATTTAGGAGAATTAAACTATGGTGCGAGAGATGTAAGGAGAAAGCATTTATGAAATTTGGTCCAAATAAATCATCTTTAAAACGACGTTCATTTAACACCGGTCCGTTAGTAAGTCACGGTGTTATTGTAGACGGGTTCTCTCCAAGCCCAATGAACGGAAAGTCAAAGAATAATCAACCCAAAGATAGAAAAAAGCAAGCAAATGAAATGAATAGTAATAATTCAATGTCTGCTAGTGATGACGATCCAGAGTCATATTTCAAACATTTAACAGCTGTGCAGACTTATGGACCGAAATTTAGACAAAATACTCGATGGGGCAAAATGGTCGGACGTTCAAGTGTTGGTGCTCTCCTTGGGTCCGGATTAAAGAATGTCATCAAGGGAGATAGACCTGATGGAATTGAAGCAGACGACCTACAGGAATCAGCCGAAACACGGGAACCATTAGATGCTAAACTTCCTCCCATTGTTGAGAAAGGTCGAGTAAATATGACCTTATCTCAGTCACAACCATCCGTTGCCATGGCAATAACAGAAGAGGACGAGACAGAAGATGCTCCCGAAAAATTAAGCGTAGATCCGGAAAAAGGAAGGAAGTATATCCGCACTGGTCCCGCTATTAAAGTAAGGAATAATAAAGTCCATGGTTCACTTCCAAATATGAAATTAAAATCACTTGATAAGGAAAATAAAGAAAACAAAGAGGTTAAAGATAAGAAAGAAAATAAGGATAAAGACCGAGGAAGTTTGGTGTCGGCTAAATCTGATAAAACAACAGAGAGATCAACAACAGCCATGTCTAATGTAAGCAAGAAGAAGAAGAAAGTGACGTCAGCCATGTTGGTTCAACAAGGAAACAAGAAAGGTGAAGGTTCAGTACCACTTCCGGTTATCAGTTCAGAGAATGACCTCCGACCTTTCTTCTATCACAATGGCGTCCGTGAGGATGATATTGTTATTCCTATGATGAATTTAGTTACACAATATCAAGGTACAGACGCACGTGACAGAGCTGTAAAATCACTGGCAATAGCTAATACATTCAAGGAGAAACCATGGTTGATGCAGGTACGAATGGCAATGAGCCTGACGTCATCAACTTTAAAAAGAGAAGTAACAAACCTACGTCATAGTTTTTCAGAAGTATCACGTCACGACAGACGATCAGGAAGAACCGCTAAAAGTTTGGATATGAATGCTTGATTGTTTTCTTATAGTTTGAACATTAATCATATCTAGACGATGAAACAGTGCTTTTTGATTTACTAAAACTGCATACATTAACATAATGTCTCTTTATTATCCTCATTGATAGGACGATATACGAGTTATTGTGCATTTAGGAGTTAGTATCTGGCTTTGTAGAAAATCATTTAACTGGCGTTCATGTAGTTTGTTAACTAAACTATCTTCATCATAACATTTTTGTAGTTTACTCTGGTCTAAATGCAATAAGTATGTCATATGAATGTGTAATATAATGAACTGTCACTAGGAAATGCATTCGTACATCGCAGTGATGTACTGAACGTAGGTAATATTGATTAAGTTATTAATAATATACTTAGATATGTGAATGTCTCTGTAGAATCAACTGACACCATCTTATACATCATGTATTCCCATATATGAATGAAAGCTGATGATTGTTAACTAGATTGTACAATTCAGGGTCCACATATCTTGGATTTTGGTGTTTGAATTATAATTCTAATATATGCACGTGCATTTCTCTCTATCATGAGATGATCCTAAACTGATCTCGGGGGATGTTATTGTTAACGACAAGTCAACACGAATCATTTATGTATGTTTAGTTGATTCATAGGCCAATGTCCTATTATCTTAAAATAAACAGTAAATTAAACTGTAAAATCGTAGTAATATTACAGCGACCTGTTCACATAACCTAGTTTACCTGGACCTTTGTCTATTACCAGTACTCACATACCCTTTCACCATGTCGACAACATCGCCTTATATATGAACCTTACTAACGAAGGAAAAGCGACATTATTAGTGCATTTTCATTGATAATTATTGAATTAACTTTGTTAAGTATTTTCACATAATTTTGAGATTGTTTTAGTTTTTGCTGAGCTGAGTGGTTATTTTTCTATTTTATTTAAATATGTTTATGACTGTGATATTTCTATGTATACTGCTATTAGTTACATTAACATATTTTTACCACGTTGTTATACTAACAATAAAATATATATTTATTTGGGTGTTATTATTGATCTTTTCTTAATTATACATTATACCACTAAAGGTTACATATATAAAGAGGATATTTGTTTATTTCGGTGAGTAGTGTAGAACGGGGGGTCCAAAGCTTACCGAGGGGCAATTCTTACTGAGGGGCTTTTCTTACCTTTTTTAGTTTTTGATTAAAGGGAGAGTAA
Organism: Mactra quadrangularis; assembly: GCA_025267735.1. Taxonomy (NCBI): domain Eukaryota; kingdom Metazoa; phylum Mollusca; class Bivalvia; order Venerida; family Mactridae; genus Mactra; species Mactra quadrangularis. The sequence continues at coordinate 10,047,400 of CM046305.1, forward strand.
TCTCGCTAATGTTTCGTTTAACTATCAGGGAGTTGTCTTTCTTTCCATAATATATCTGATTTTAAGGTTGGAACACGAGGGACGACGGTTGAATCATTAAGTTGATATTAAAAAGTGGGTGGTCAACGTGTGACACTCATTTCTTCTTAGAGCTTCACTCGCGTTAGAATGAAAATATGGAAGACGCGGAGAAAAAACAGATTTTGGAACGTTATTATTTTAACACCAAAAATCCCGCTGCTTTTGCCGGTGCTCAGAAATTGTTCAACGTTCTAGATAAGAAGTATCCTGGAACATTTACCGTGAAATTTATACAGCAGTGGCTAAATGATCAAGATGCTTATTCTCTGCAGAAGTCGAGAAGACATAGATTCAAGACGGCCAGCGTGCGAGTCTCTGGAATAGGTGAACAATTAGATATTGATTTATTATCTATGGTCAATTTAGCGGAGGACAACGACGGTGTCAAAGTGGTATTAAGCGCCATATTTCGCTTTTGAACTAGTTTATGTAAAGTCACTTATCTGTGTTAATAAGTTTTTAATGCCTTGATACGTCTCCATAGAAAAATGAACGATGAAATCTGAGATAACAATAATTAACATTCTTTTCAATTCGTCGCTCGGGTAACCATACCCATTTAAAGTATGCAAATAGCTCACCATTGATAAAAATGTGAGATATAACGACCTCATTTGACCTAGGTATATACGTAAATTGTGGAATAGTCGTATCATTGAATTTTATGCGGTGGATGTTTAAAGCAGATTGTTGTCCATATTATAATATTGTTTTACAGAGTCTTTCATTCGACACTTGTCTTTTGCAATACAAAACATCCAAACTATGTTAGTTAGTACAAAGCTTAGTACAAGTTGCTTGGGTATAGTTATTATACAATAGCATAGTAAGATTTCCTTATTTGGAAGTTGATCTTATCAATAGAGTAATTAACATTGAACCCGTTTTAACAAGTGTCTCATGACGCATCAACCAGGCTTTAATGTCATTCATCTGGTCTTCCAAAAATACAATGGCGTTCCTCAGTGTTGCAAACTATTTACCCGTCGTAAACAGGTTAAATGTGTGAAATACAAAATATAATGATAGTGTAATATCAATGCATCCTTGTACGCCATTCCTTCCAACTAGAACACGACTATGAGACATATCCCTTTCTAGTTCTCCACCCTGGTGATTGTGATTTAAAAAGTCATTCCACTTATACTGTACAACCTCTGTTAAACAACACCCACTGGGAGGGACTAAAGTGTGTTGCTGTTCAGAGAATGTTGCTCTACAGAAGTTAAATTCAATTAGAATTAGGCCTAAGGAAAATATCAGACGCTGTTGTTGTAGAGCGCCGCTCTGCAGAGGTTATACTGTACACTCTCGACTTGTCATTGAAACATGACGAAATCTGAGATAGCATCAACATTCTTTTCAAATAGTAACCCGAGTAACCATTGTCGTTCAGCTTATGTAAATAGCTTCTCACTGATAAATAATGACCTCATTTGATCTAGCAATATACCTATTCAATGGTGCAAGTTAAGTACATGTATATTAATTAGTGTTTCTCTTCATGAGCGTATTCACCCGTAAAACTTAGTCAGCTGATAAATTTATAACCTAATGAAAATATATATGACTGCTCAGGAGGGGGGGGGGGTTATAAATAAATTTTCTTGTTATGTCAAATAGTCGCTAGTGTCCGATTGCTTTCAATACTGACTGGCAGATTCGAAGAATGTAAAAACGATGAACTCGCTGATACTAGTAAGCTCTGTCCCTGACGATGCGAATTATTTTATTAGTTTTATCACACCCTTAAAAGATTACAAAATATCGTTTCATACATTTGTCGAGTTGTGCAACATCCGGCTGTCCAATGGATTGAGACATTTCGTCAAACCAATCAAATGCATGCAAAACTTAAATCGACCAATCAAATGCATGGTGCATAGAACTTCAAAAGTGAAGATGGTGCGTTCAAATGGTCACATTCTTTCATCGTTTGAGTAACTATACTCACAAGTTCATTGATAACAAAATATGGGACAGTATAGTAACTTATAATGTCATAGTACTCAAGCTTACCTTTTATAGAAAATTGTGTATACGTTGAAAATAGTAGACAGTTTAGGTACACGTTATCAAGTTGCAGTACTGGTGTTTTGTCGTGAAAGGGAGATGTACTGCCTATCAAGACACGTTTCTATGAAAAACGTTTAAATTATCCGCAGTATGTGGAGTGGAGAAAGCAAGTCCAAATATATCGAACATTAGAGTTGATAGTCCACTCATTGTTTTAGCTTCCGGAGATTCTCCACTCAGGATCTAGTATCATAATATTCAAGAGCGTTTAAGATAAAGGAGTCTAATTTATGATTTACGGCTATGTTTAAATCTAAAGACCCCCCCCCCGTCATTTCAGATTCTAACCATGTCAATGTGAAGCATACAATTGAACGCATACTAGAGTGTTTACTATAGTATGATGAAGAGTGTCACGGCATATAAGTGTGTTATTTGGACTCATTTACCTTAAATCTTATATACATATATAAATGTATAATGACTGTAAGAACGAAAAAAGGCTTTATATAAACTTTATTGATACACACTGTTTATATTTGTGATACATATTTTATACTGACAAACACAAACGCGAAAAGTATGTCTATCGAATTCAAAGCACATATTTCCACACTATTGATATCAGTTTAGCATTCTTATTTTTTCTCTCTCTCAAATGGGAAAGAATCTCGAAACACACGCGATTGTTCGGAAGCAATCATTACTGTCATTGCTACGTCTTTTCATTAGGCACTTTTCGATGGTTGAGTGTCTTTCTTTTCTGACAAATCTGGAAGGTCATAGGCGTCTAGGACCTTATCAAACAAAAACTTGCGCTTGAGTATGGCGTATTTCATAGCTTCCTCCTGATCGAAATCTTCTTTGTCGACGAGCCGGTTGAACGTCTTCTTTATAGCGTTATAGATGGGATCTTTTTTCATCGCTTGGAACCATAGCAATTTACGTCCGAAACTGTTCATCATCACCGTTCTGTAGACGCTTTTTAGGTCCTCAAAGGCGTCCTCCCTAGCCTCCTCATCACTCACTTCGCTGTCGTCATCCATGATTGCAGCCACTTTGTTATCATACTGTGACTGACACTTCTGATACGCTTCGTCTATGATTTCGTTCCAGGGATCAATGTCTGAAGATGACGAAGAGTCATCCTCCTCCGACATCATAGCTTCGTCACTAGATGCAGTGTCACTTTCATCCAGTTTTCCAAAAATATCCTCTTTTTCGAGACTGTCAGACATGTCATCCTCATTGTCCGAATGCGCTGATTTTTTGTGTCTAAGCATGTTATCTTTTCTACTGTACACTCTCAAACAGACGTCACACTGAAACATCACCTTCAGAGTCCAAGGAATAAATGAGGCTAAACGATTCAAACCGCTCAGCTTAATACTGGTCCTATTGTGACGATGTCTTTCAGTTTTTGTTTTCGACCGCCAGATGTCCTCCTACGATTTTTACTTCGCTTGTTGTTCTTGAGCGGCTCATCCTCGCTCTGTACACGAGATGATTTAAATTCATCCATTCCATACACCGATATATCTTTTGGTTTCGCCTGGCGCTCGAGCATGCTTTTCGCTATAGCGGTCGTTTGCTCCGCGGGAAGAACCATACGAATATACACTTCAGTCGACGATTTCTTAGCTTTCAAACTTCTTTTGCCATTCTTTCGCACTGTACGAATATGATCCTTTGCCGGTGACATTTTCCGTTTTCTACTTTTCCCCTCAATATTAAATATATCCATCATCGTTTATGGTCTTCACCCTCTGACATACAAGTAAACACTGAACGAGTCGTTGGTGGATCAACCTATTTAAAGTGTCGTGTGGTTGATGAAACCCCTTATGATAAAGTAAGTGTATTTAGTGTCTTAATTGGAAGAGGATAATACGCATATTGTGTGATGAATGACTGATTTGTCTGCTAGCATGCATTGTTGGTTAGCTCATCTGAATAACATAGAGCTGAATTAATTGGCGCAAAATGCTTGCGCAACAGCTAGCAATTCACTCCTCATGTTGCGCCGATGCCTCATTTTTACCATCCTCGCCCTCAATTGGGATGAGGAGGGCAAGTTGAGGCATTGCTCGGGAATGAGGAGGTAAGAGGAAGTAAAAATGAGGCATCGGCGCAACATGAGGAGTGAATTGCTAGCTGTTGCGCAAGCATTTTGCGCCAATTAATTCAGCTCTATGTTATTCAGATGAGCTAACCAACAATGCATGCTAGCAGACAAATCAGTCATTCATCACACAATATGCGTATTATCCTCTTCCAATTAAGACACTAAATACACTTACTTTATCATAAGGGGTTTCATCAACCACACGACACTTTAAATAGGTTGATCCACCAACGACTCGTTCAGTGTTTACTTGTATGTCAGAGGGTGAAGACCATAAACGATGATGGATATATTTAATATTGAGGGGAAAAGTAGAAAACGGAAAATGTCACCGGCAAAGGATCATATTCGTACAGTGCGAAAGAATGGCAAAAGAAGTTTGAAAGCTAAGAAATCGTCGACTGAAGTGTATATTCGTATGGTTCTTCCCGCGGAGCAAACGACCGCTATAGCGAAAAGCATGCTCGAGCGCCAGGCGAAACCAAAAGATATATCGGTGTATGGAATGGATGAATTTAAATCATCTCGTGTACAGAGCGAGGATGAGCCGCTCAAGAACAACAAGCGAAGTAAAAATCGTAGGAGGACATCTGGCGGTCGAAAACAAAAACTGAAAGACATCGTCACAATAGGACCAGTATTAAGCTGAGCGGTTTGAATCGTTTAGCCTCATTTATTCCTTGGACTCTGAAGGTGATGTTTCAGTGTGACGTCTGTTTGAGAGTGTACAGTAGAAAAGATAACATGCTTAGACACAAAAAATCAGCGCATTCGGACAATGAGGATGACATGTCTGACAGTCTCGAAAAAGAGGATATTTTTGGAAAACTGGATGAAAGTGACACTGCATCTAGTGACGAAGCTATGATGTCGGAGGAGGATGACTCTTCGTCATCTTCAGACATTGATCCCTGGAACGAAATCATAGACGAAGCGTATCAGAAGTGTCAGTCACAGTATGATAACAAAGTGGCTGCAATCATGGATGACGACAGCGAAGTGAGTGATGAGGAGGCTAGGGAGGACGCCTTTGAGGACCTAAAAAGCGTCTACAGAACGGTGATGATGAACAGTTTCGGACGTAAATTGCTATGGTTCCAAGCGATGAAAAAAGATCCCATCTATAACGCTATAAAGAAGACGTTCAACCGGCTCGTCGACAAAGAAGATTTCGATCAGGAGGAAGCTATGAAATACGCCATACTCAAGCGCAAGTTTTTGTTTGATAAGGTCCTAGACGCCTATGACCTTCCAGATTTGTCAGAAAAGAAAGACACTCAACCATCGAAAAGTGCCTAATGAAGAGACGTAGCAATGACAGTAATGATTGCTTCCGAACAATCGCGTGTGTTTCGAGATTCTTTCCCATTTGAGAGAGAGAAAAAATAAGAATGCTAAACTGATATCAATAGTGTGGAAATATGTGCTTTGAATTCGATAGACATACTTTTCGCGTTTGTGTTTGTCAGTATAAAATATGTATCACAAATATAAACAGTGTGTATCAATAAAGTTTATATAAAGCCTTTTTTCGTTCTTACAGTCATTATACATTTATATATGTATATAAGATTTAAGGTAAAGGAGTCCAAATAACACACTTATATGCCGTGACACTCTTCATCATACTATAGTAAACACTCTAGTATGCGTTCAATTGTATGCTTCACATTGACATGGTTAGAATCTGAAATGACGGGGGGGGGGGGGGTCTTTAGATTTAAACATAGCCGTAAATCATAAATTAGACTCCTTTATCTTAAACGCTCTTGAATATTATGATACTAGATCCTGAGTGGAGAATCTCCGGAAGCTAAAACAATGAGTGGACTATCAACTCTAATGTTCGATATATTTGGACTTGCTTTCTCCACTCCACATACTGCGGATAATTTAAACGTTTTTCATAGAAACGTGTCTTGATAGGCAGTACATCTCCCTTTCACGACAAAACACCAGTACTGCAACTTGATAACGTGTACCTAAACTGTCTACTATTTTCAACGTATACACAATTTTCTATAAAAGGTAAGCTTGAGTACTATGACATTATAAGTTACTATACTGTCCCATATTTTGTTATCAATGAACTTGTGAGTATAGTTACTCAAACGATGAAAGAATGTGACCATTTGAACGCACCATCTTCACTTTTGAAGTTCTATGCACCATGCATTTGATTGGTCGATTTAAGTTTTGCATGCATTTGATTGGTTTGACGAAATGTCTCAATCCATTGGACAGCCGGATGTTGCACAACTCGACAAATGTATGAAACGATATTTTGTAATCTTTTAAGGGTGTGATAAAACTAATAAAATAATTCGCATCGTCAGGGACAGAGCTTACTAGTATCAGCGAGTTCATCGTTTTTACATTCTTCGAATCTGCCAGTCAGTATTGAAAGCAATCGGACACTAGCGACTATTTGACATAACAAGAAAATTTATTTATAACCCCCCCCCCCCTCCTGAGCAGTCATATATATTTTCATTAGGTTATATATTTATCAGCTGACTAAGTTTTACGGGTGAATACGCTCATGAAGAGAAACACTAATTAATATACATGTACTTAACTTGCACCATTGAATAGGTATATTGCTAGATCAAATGAGGCCATTATTTATCAGTGAGAAGCTATTTACATAAGCTGAACGACAATGGTTACTCGGGTTACTATTTGAAAAGAATGTTGATGCTATCTCAGATTTCGTCATGTTTCAATGACAAGTCGAGATTGTACAGTATAACCTCTGCAGAGCGGCGCTCTACAACAACAGCTTCTGATATTTTCCTTAGGCCTAATTCTAATTGAATTTAACTTCTGTAGAGCAACATTCTCTGAACAGCAACACACTTTAGTCCCTCCCAGTAGGTGTTGTTCAACAGAGGTTGTACAGTATAAGTGGAATGACTTTTTAAATCACAATCACCAGGGTGGAGAACTAGAAAGGGATATGTCTCATAGTCGTGTTCTAATTGGAAGGAATGGCGTACAAGGATGCATTGATATTACACTATCATTATATTTTGTATTTCACACATTTAACCTGTTTACGACGGGTAAATAGTTTGCAACACTGAGGGACGCCATTGTATTTTTGGAAGGTCAGATGAATGACATTAAAGCCTGGTTGATGCGTTATGAGACACTTGTTAAAACGGGTTCAATGTTAATTACTCTATTGATAAGATCAACTTCCAAATAAGGAAATCTTACTATGCTATTGTATAATATCTATACCCAAGCAACTTGTACTAAGCTTTCTACTAACTATAAAACATAGTTTGGATGTTTTGTATTGCAAAAGACAAGTGTCGAATGAAAGACTCTGTAAAACAATATTATAATATGGACAACAATCTGCTTTAAACATCCACCGCATAAAATTCAATGATACGACTATTTCACAATTTACGTATATACCTAGGTCAAATGAGGTCGTTATATCTCACATTTTATCAATGGTGAGCTATTTGCATACTTTAAATGGGTATGGTTACCCGAGCGACGAATTGAAAAGAATATGAATGTTATCTCAGATTTCATCATGTTTAAGTTACAGATCGAGGGTGTGTATAGGTTATATATTTTTTTATAAAAATAGAACGGATGTCTATATCTCATAGACTCATGATCGTATGATTAAAAAACTTGAAGGCGTTCTTTCTCCATAGTCACGATGTGTGTAGGTGATGACTTTGACTAACTCGTCATGACCTAGAAAGTATGGATGTGCGTAGGTGATGACTTTGACTAACATACCATGTTCTAGAAAGAACGGATGTTTCTGGAATATTATTTAATCCATATAAAAGTTTACAAAAGTGGTATATGCTTAATTCACAATGTTTACAACGCACTAAGTTTGGAGGATATAGTTCATCACGTTTCATTGTTGAATTTACATTGACACATATGAGAGACCAAAACATTGTAAGTACATGACTATTTCATTTTATACATTCTCATTTAGTGTGCTACATTGAACAAAATGAGAGTCACTTGTTGTTCAATCTGCTTTTTTATATCAACTCGATGATTCCACCGTCGTCGTTCGCGTTCAAGCCATAAACATTGAAAATAGGACAAGAAAGACAACTCCGTGATAGTTAAACGCGACTTTAGCGAGATTACTCTCCCTTGAATCAAAAACTAGAAAAGGTAAATTCTCCCTCAAAAAAGGTAAAAACTCCCTCCTCAAAAAAGGTATTTTTTGCACCCCCCATTCTATACTACTTCGGTGAAAGATCGAGTTTTATTTCACGAGTGAGCTAAAGGTGCAATATTTTCACGAGTGAAAATATAATATCATTAGCTCACGAGTGAAACAACTAGATCTTACACTGAAATAAACAAATTTTCTGTTTATTATATGCTTCAAACTGGCTTTTTAAAAGTTTATGTATGATATGTCATCAGAACGGCGCATCCAAACAGGGAAAGTGAAACAATAATATTGCATATAAATTCCAGAAGCTACCTTGGGACCCCGGACCACTGGCCTCGACGTTGTCCCAACACCCTCTGGCTCCTAGCTTTCAAAATACCACACCTGCAGCCATCGGACCATTGACAGCTATTTATAGTGCTTAGAAATTCAGAGGTATATTTAGTCTTGGACCAAAAGACGAAGTTTCTAATTATCTTGAGCAAGAAATGTACCTACAAATGATTGACTTCAGCCAAGTGTAAAGGAGGAGAAAATACAGTTTACATGAAGATAACATAGACCAAGTTTCGGTTTGATCAAAAAGTTGATCTTATAATTGCAATAAAAGTCTTAAACCTTATCAAAATATAAACATTGATCATTTATTTTGAAATTAATTTATAAATGCCAAATGCTGCTACTGCAAGAAGTCCTAGTTTTTCAACCACTTTCATGTAAGGAATGTACTTGAATTTCTCCTCAAAATTGCCAGTCGCGCCCCTTCTTTTTTCTTCATCTAAATGCACTGTGGGGTTTTCCATCATTTTATCATCTTCACATGAAGAGGGATTTGTTACTTGTATATCAGTGTATTTAACCTTCTTTTCTTCATCTTCTGAGGTAGTGTGTGCAGGTGTTGTCCCCTTGTGAGGATGATTTGTTTTTGGTTTGTCAACATCTCCTCTGTCACGTGCAACTTGGTCTCGTTGTTTTTGTTCTACAATCTGTCTGCATGCTTTCTCAAAAACTGTAAAATATGGCAAAAATCATAATCTTTATATAGGGTTCATAAAATCATAATCTTTATATAGGGTTCATATTGTAGTTACTATAGATTTAAATAGCTATTGTAGAAATATCTAGTAGAAACTTTCATTAAGAATATTTGTTCATACTTCCATCAACATGCTTTTTAAACAGTCGTTCAAGAAAGTTTAACTATTCAATATGAAACGGATATCAACCAAAATCTAGGGTCTGTTCCGTAAGGAAATCGCTACCGAGCGCTTTTTGAAAGCGATTCTTCGTAGCATAAGAGTTCTACGGAACGTAAAAGTTCAGAATTATAACAAATGAAAAATATTCAAATCATTTAACACCAAGATTTTTTTAATTTAACTGCTTTGGCGGAATCTATGCATTTAATTTGAAATAAGCCATTATTCTTGAAAAAAACCCGTTCTTAATGGGAGCAGCCATTTTGAAAAGCAGAGGTGTTCCGAATGATACGACGAGCAAGAAAAAAATTTGCTATGTAGCGTTTTAATTTGCTTGTTAGTAGCTAACCGTTCGTAGGAAATCGCTACGTAGCGGTACATAGCGTTCGCCTTGTGGAACGGGCCCTTCTCGGTCGGTTGACACAAAAACTGTATTCATGTTTAACATAATTAGGGACTTTAGTCAGTTATCTTTCCCTGATTAAATCTGAAGCAATCCAATTGGTAAGTAGGTCATTACAGTTGGAATTCTCGGATTTTATCATTGAATTCCTATAAGAATAACAAAATATTTCATCTAATATCTTTCTTGTGAATTAAGATATTAACATAAGTAATGAAATTTAGATAGTTCTTTACCTTAAAAATACTTAGCTTGAATTTCAAACAAATTAAATGATTTACAAAAAGTTATTTAAGATTAATTTTGGCAAATTGACATTGAAAAGTAAGGGTTAAATCAGAGTAAACCAACTAATAAGACCTACCCATTTGAAGGGTATACTAGGGGAAATAACTGACTAAGGTCCCATATTGTAGTTTGAGTAATAGAGTAGGTTACTTACCTCTATATTGTCCATGAAAAGTAACTCTATTATATTTATCGTCAATAACAATTTGTTGTGTTCTAACATCAATCTCTCGTTTCGCAATAGTTTCTTGATGTAAAACTTCATTCGTATAACGTTGGATTACTATGTACTTGTATTGAAGTACAGAATTCTTCACAATCCTGAAAATGACAAAGACACGTAGATCTACATGTATATGATCGAATGAATCGGTAACAAAATTACGGACGGAATTAAAAGATTTTGAAGTTAATGTGACTGAGATTAACAATATGAAAGTGTCTACATTTCAAGAACACTATTAATGTGAAGCAGTGAGATGAATATATTCAAAGAAGGAAAAATGTCATTGAAAATGGCCGAAGATGCTATTAAGTTAAGAACCAATCATATATGAATTTTAGTTTGATGAAAAGTCTGCGTCCATGCTAAACCAACTTTACAATTTGCGGACTATTGGCGGAAAAGTCAGAAATCACGTTTTTTATCGTACCAATTACGGACGATGGTTATGATAAACTATGTTGATATTGTGGATAAATACGTATATTTCGATAGGAATTCCCGATAAATGTACGTTTTTTGAGAAAAAATTGTAAAAAACTACATAAAATATGAAAATCCGTGATTTCCGTGAAAATCCGATTTTTTAAGGGCGCGTCGATTTTGCCTTCACCCAGGTGGTCAATGCAAAACCCATTCACTTCAATTATGCGCAAGATATTTAGCAGTGGTAATAATTTGTGTTTGACTTCAACATAAATCTACAAGTATTTAAATTTAGGACTCGAGCGGTCCCGAGTTCGAACCTCACCAGAGGTCCTGCTTATTTTTCTTGAGCAATAGTTTACATACATTTACTAAAGTCCATCCAGATGTAAATGTGCGCCGTGATGAGTCACCTGCTTGTGGGATTGTGATTTCAATGTTCATTTATCGTTCATAAGTGTAATGTCGGGTGAGCATATATATTAAAACAGACTTTAAATCGCATTTAATTTTTAGCTTTCTTTAAACAAAGTATACATAAAATAAATAATATACAATAAACAATATGATATTATTATATGCTTTCCAGTGAAATACCAGGATTTATCGGTGAAATAAAAATCGATATTCCACTGTTTTGAAACAATGAAAATAATTTTTTTATTTTTCACTGTTTGAATGCGCCGTTCTGATGACATATCATTCTTAAACAGCCAGTTTGAAGAAAACAGAAAATTTGTTTATTTCAGGGTACAATCTATCTATTTCACTCGTGAGCTAGACCACTCGTGAAAATATTGCATCCTTATCTCATTCGTGAAATAAAACTCTATCTTACACCGAAATAAACAAATATCCTCTTCATGTATACATGTATCATAGTTACCATAAATCTTTGGTCCAGACTGTTGAATCTCTTCCTACAATAATCATTCTAGGAGCCTTGTTGTAATCATCAAATCCTAATTGTAAACCAGGACCAGTGACTGCCAGAAAATACTTTCCTTTGGGTAAACTTATATCTCCAAGTAATTCATTCATTATATTGACACGTAAACGAACTTTAACACGTTCTTCTATCATTTGGCTGAAAGTAAACATTATACATATCAAGGGCGGATCCAGGATTTTTTTCAAGGGGGGTCCGAACCTCGAACCACAACCACATTATACACATTTTGCAGAAAAAAATGCAACATATTGATAATAAAAATACATAACCATTAAATCTATGTTAAGCACCGAAAAAATGCTACATGCAACTTAAAAATGACTTACAGGCAAGAAATACACTAATGGACAGGTACATTTTCCAAATTCTAAGGGGGGCGGACCCCCGTGACCCCCCGCTGGATCCGCCTATGCATATTAGTTAAAAAATATCACCACATCATGCAGCATTCTGTTAATAAGTCTTGATAACGATATTTCTTTATATAATGACATATATTTACTCAAATATCAGAGTGTAAGGGAAAACGTTAGCTCTTAAGATAGCTCAAAAAGGTGATGTGAATTTTCTTGTTTCAAAGTATTAAAAATATACGAAGTTCTGTTATAAAATATACATAAAATAAGTAGATATTTTGTTTGTTTTCGAATAAATTATTTAATGGTATTATTTTATACGATAAGCGCAATTTACCTTATATATTTGATAAATATTCCCTAAGCTAAATATCGTCCGTATTCTGTTACGCTACAAAATATCAACTGACGTCGATGTCATGGAAACAATGACGTCATAGACGTTCGTTACGTTGATGTTTGTGACGTTGAATGTACCACTTTTATTTCAGGTATCATCAACATTTCCTATAGCACAATGAGTATTAAATAATACGACCTGATATAATATATGTGTATTCTGTGTTTATTCTTTTATTTTTATATTATTTTACATATCTTTTTTTAATTTCATACAAAATTACGACACAAAGAACAGCAAATTTAATTTCATAAACATGGGCTTCTAGAATGAAGATCAAGTACTTTTCATTGTGGAATAAAGATATATTTTAATCAACGTGATTAATACAAAAATAATTCATTGTTTCAAATTGAAAAATAAAAATGTAAACAATTGACCTTTGATTTATATTAACAAAAAAAGGCTAGTTTCGAATCGAGTATTCTTGTGCAATTAAGTTAATGTTCTGTTCTGTTCAATTATATATCTTTTATTATTTTCAACCCAAATAAATGGATTTGTATGTGAAAAACAATAGTCAATATGCATTTACACAAATGTAATTTAATGTTCCTTTTTATTACGTTTGATGTTTTATTTTAGCAACTTAATTATAGCAATTATATGAAAATGTTACATTATTACAAATTTAAGATGTGTTCAATTTAGTGAGATTGGTGAATATGAATAAAATGAAATTAATTTCAAAAATGTTCTTTTATTTTCATATTTGTATCACATTTTAGCAATTTTGGTATAGATAATCAAAAGATGAATATATATGTACATGTACATAATTCTTCGTATAAAATCAATTCCCGTATATACTTTTATAAAATAGGGACGAATCGTCTAAACTCTGATATTTTGGGGACGGATCGTCCAAGGACGGATGTGACTGGGGACGGATCGTCTGACATTCGTCCCGCATATTTGAATTATATGGACCGCATTTTAAACTTATCAAATGTTGATAAGTAATTTTTCAAACTTTGCAGGTCTGTTTACTGTTTTATAGAACAATGTCTGAGGAAGGTGGATGGGGCCAGCTAGTTAGTCTGACTGACTTTGATTCAGAACCGGTTCTCCTGAAGAAAGACTCGTTTACCATGGGCAGAGCATTTGGTAAGTCGATTAAGTGTAGTGGTATTCGGAAACGATGTTTCGGACAAAATCCCTGATCACTTGACAATTTTATTATTCTATGGTATTTATTTTTACTCTCTTGTCTTGGATATAACGTTTTTGATATTATCCGACTCCGAGTATTATTGATTTCCTATATTCCCCCTGGAGAAGTATCAACTTACATTTCAGTCTGAAGATGGGTTTTACTCTTACTGTTTTACCAGGGCTCCAGTAGGAATCCCTAGTCACTTATGGTGGACACACCGGTTCTCAAACCTCTAAGGACTCATTGAGCCATTTCTAATTAATCATTTAAATGCAACAATTTTTTTAGAAAAATACATTAAAAACACACCTTTTAACTTATATTCCACTTTTCTATCATATGTTTGTTAATATTTTATATTTGCAACATATCCAAATTCTTCCAGAAAAAACACGACCATTTTCTGAAAACTGTCATGGCATCTAAAAATAGATTACCTAATTTCCAATTTCAACCGAATTTGGCTATTTGTGAGGTTATAATTAGCTGTCACATGACTTTATGAGCAGAAGACAGGAATGGCTACCTGCCATGTGCTTGTTTTCAATAACATACTTTAAAACAATTTTTAATGGATTGTACTGACATAGCAGAAAAAGGTAATAAGGATTTACTGAAAAATATTCACCATCACAAAATATTCATTCTAAAAACCTGTTTCTTGCCCATTATTCTCGTTTGACAGTTGTAGTTGCGTCAATTGTTTACTTAACATTGTGCACACAAATTGATGACGTCATACGCAATAATATAGCAAAGTAAACAACTTTTTTATGAAAGGTTCGAGATCAGATGAGGTCCAAGAACAGGTGTTTGTACGATATATAGAGATTCCTCCATAATGTTAGGGGTTCCTCCAATATTAGACAAAAAAAGATACAGATTTAAGTCACAATTTATAGGAGCTCAAATTTATGTAAGAGCAGGTCATTTTAAGGGATCTAGAAGGAACCCCAAGCTAAGTATCACTGGGGTTCCTCCAAAGTTTTTGAGATCCTCAGAATCCTGAGACACTGTTAGTGTCAAACCCTGTTAAAGGAGAACTCAATCGTTGTAGCACTAGACAACTCTGACAACCTACGGACAAATCAATCTGTAAAATTTTTTAGCTTTAGAGGCTGTACACAACCTGTTAGGATGCCTCATACAAGGCCATGGGCTGACCTATACTAGAATCTGCAGGGATCGTATGAGACCCCTTCACAAAAGTCTGTAGACAAACCCTCGAAAATGTACAGAGGCGAGCATCCCGCTATGTCTGCAATGATTTCATTTAAAAAAAAACAAAGATGTGTCTCGATTATGCTAATTAGGCTGGGAATCCCTAGAATCTTGTCGCTGATGATGTTGACCAAGAACCAAGATAGAGAACAATATTGTTGACATCCCCTCAGACAAGTACTTACAACACACGCACCCACGGGTTCTTCCAAGAGCACACTAGAGGCAACAGATTTGCCAACTCTTTCTTCCCTTGGACTGCTAGAGGATAGAATAAACTCCCCTCATCAGTTGTTGCCCCTCCAACCTTGGAAGCCTTCAGGTCTCTCCTGCCAGAGTGACCTAAAATAACTATTAAAACTAAAAACAGTGTAAACAATTTTTAAACGATACTTCAAACTTTAATATTTTGGAGATGAATGGCCCATGCTCAGTCTTGCAGAGCTAAATACGATCTGTCTGATCCCAGCTCTTAGGAAGAAGAAGAAGAGCTTATAGTAATTTTTGATTAATACTTAGCATCTTAAATTTGTTATGACCATTGTTAAAATTTCATGAATATTATTACAAATAGTTTAAACTAACATTTTGAGACAAATTTCTTATTTAACAGTAAAATTTGAGTTCAGATGACTGATCAATGTTTCAATAATGAACTGCATTGTGAAAATACATTCACATGTAAGGACAGAAGTCCCTGCAAAGATTAGACTTTAAAGGTAGATAACTATACTGTAAGTTGTTAAATAAGTGACACTACTCATTGATGTTACAAGATTATTTAATACTGGTGCAGGCCTCCAGCCCAGTGTTATACAACAATAAAAATGAAATTACTTATACAAAATAATATATAACAGTTTTACAATAAACTATAAATCTAGCCTGTTAAGTAACTGAAGAAATTCTATGTTTTTCAAAAGAATAATATATGAACATGGCAACAACGTTGTATTTATTATACCCCCGCTTCGAAGAAGAGGGGGGTATACTGTTTTACCCTTGTCCGTGCGTGCGTGCGTGCGTCCGTCCATCCGTCCGTCCGTTACAAAATTTCCGTCGCAGTTTTCTCAGCAACTATAACATGTACTGCCTAATACTTTGCATATTGCTTCATCCCATAGTCCCATGTGGTGTAAAGCGATTTCATGCTCCTTGCTCATCTACTTCCTGTTTGTCGCATATTTTTAGATTTTTGCGGGGGTATCACTAGTGAGCATTAGCTCACAGATTTACTTGTTATTTTTGTTTTCAGATTGTGATCTTAGTCTGTCAGATAATAAACTAGTATCTGGACATCATTGCTCTATTCAGAGGAACCAAGATGGTCAAGTAACTGTTTGTGATACTAGGTATGTATTATTATTGTATGTAGTACATGCAATTTAGCTGCCCAGCTAGTCAATTACTCAATAGCACACAAGTCTACTTATCAAAGGATCATAGGTTCTATTTTAGTGGGGGAATACTTTGGAGGAGGTTGGTCATGAAATTATTTCTATGGTCATTCTTCATCCTACCACTGATTCAAAATCATTTAGGGGTAGTAGTCAGTCACTGAAGGGAGTATGCACATAGTAGTCGGTTAGCAGGTAAATCCAGTGATTTAGCCTTCTAAGGAATGGTGAGTAGGTTGACTGACTGCCAATACGACCTATACTGTGTATACATTGTCTAGTCAGTCAAATTTATTATAAGTTTACAAATATTCAACAGTTTCTGTACGTTTACAAAAGTCCTTATAGAAGTTTGATTTATCCAAATATTAAACAAAGTTTCTATTATTATTATATATTTATAATGGTATTTTCTTTTAAAAATTACAGTCATGTATTTATTAGAACTTATTCATGTTAAACACGAATTGTATTCGATAATACACAATGCAAGGCTGTTCCTAACTTCATATGTTTTGTTGTTGTTTTTTGCTTTACAATTATATGGTTGGTTGATGAGGGGATAAATAATTTATTTCCATTTGAGAGGATCGAACTAGGAAATAAATATTTATAATGGTATTTTCTTTTAAAAATTACAGTCATGTATTTATTAGAACTTTTTCATGTTAAACACAAATTGTATTAGGTATATACTTTTTTTATTTTAGTACCAATGGAACATTAGTGGGGATGAAAAAATTATCAAAAGGACAGGTAACTTACTCTTAAATTCATAAATGTAACAGACTAAAATTGAAGTAATGGAAGATTTTCTATACAAAATATAGACTCTTCTCTTTTGTCTAAACTACATTGTGTATTTGTTTATTATAAAGACATTTCACTCCCCTCCATTCTAAGAAAAACTAACTACAATTAGTTGAATCATCTAAATATAAGTCAATGTATGTATTAACTTAAATTCGTCTAATTGGACTTTGTTTGACCCTCATTTGGCATCACACTGAGAAATCTTGTTCAGGCCTTAACTAAAAAATACTTTGTTTGCCCTTTACGGAATTTAAATTTTTGGGTTGGTAGGTAGGAAAAATATTTTCTTTTTCTTTCTAAAGCAGAATTATAAACATTAAGAAACTACAGGAAAGACAAAGTGCTAAGTTTACACTGCCTCCATATATTGTGTAACTCTGTACTTGTCAGGGGTCGAATTTAAGCTCACATATTCGCACACTGCAAGCGGATTTAGAAAATTGCTAGTAACTTTAATTATAACTTGCAAATTTTTGTAAGTTGAAATCGAGGCAAAAATATTACTGTCTGAACTAATGTCACTCAAATCAGCTTAGAAACGGCCTGATAGATCGATAGTATCAATTAAAGATTCACCTTTAAGACATGTTTGATACTTTTTTTATCCCACCCTTGTTCCATGCTTATTTAAATATAGTACTATGCTGTTTTATATTGCTTATATGAATTGTAACATGTGTTCTGTTAAGATTTTTAGAAAAAAGTGTAAGTCACCTTTTTCATTTAGAAATTAAAATAATCAACTTGCAAAAATTTGCAAGTCAGTTCTTTTTTGTTAAATTTGAGCCCTGATTGTATATATTTTTTTAACTTTTAGAGTAAAGTATTACAACATGGGGATGAAATATATTTGGTTTACAAGAAAAATGATGAACAACTAAGTAAGTATATTTCATAATGCTTCCATGAAATCAATAATGATTGTTTTCTTAATTTTCAAGAATGGCATGGCAACACATGAAAATGTCATTTTATAAGCTCATGAATTTTAAATATATTTCAATCTTATTCCAGAATTGATTGAAATAATTTATATGACTCTAATACAACATCATTTCTCCTCTAAGATAATATCAATTGTCTTTCTCATCATTTTGAGGTTATAATTTCACTATGATAAAAATATAATCATTGAATTTTGTCACATTTCATAGTGTAGAAAAAGAATACGAACTCCAATGTATTTCCACATTTCATTGCAAATTATAAAATCTAATAATGATAATATATAAACATATTATATTACAGATGTTGGTTATATATATCAAGATATTGAAGAGTTACTAAAGGAGGAAGGAACACAAGAGTATTCTCCACCTACAGATATACTAGATGCTACCCTGGAAGGTTTATATCATTGTCTTATTTTTATACAATCTCCGTAAACAGATATCCTGTAGAGGGTTGTCTTACAGGATCTCTAAGATCTCAATGGAGGGTCATGTCTAGATGACCTTTATGTAGACCAATCAAAGCGAAGGTTTCATCTAGACAAAACACTAAGAGCATTTTGATTTGGTATACCTGTTTCTCATATTCTCGTGGTTTCTCATATTCTCGTGGCGTAATAAAAATGGTCCGAACCGACGCATGCGACGATTGGTAATATCCGAAAATATGTCAACTTTTTACTCTGATCAATATCAAACTCGCCCAAAGTACAAAAAACGACAAAAGACTGCTTGAAACCCTAATTATGAGTGAATAAGTGAATTATATTAGCAATTTTATATGAAAAACTTCATATTTCCCCCCAAAATAACGGTTTTAACGACTCGTTTTTTGCAAAAGGCGACACCATCTTTTAAAGTAGGTCATGCATCATTATCACATAGATGCTTTGTCACACAAAGGTTAAACCCCAATAAATTCTACATTGTAGTTCAGAAAGTGTGTTCCACGCCAATTGAAATAAAAATCCAATTACACGATTATTGTTGTGCCTTATTTTGAATCAAAATTGAGCTGTGACCACTGAGTACCACTTAGATTTGGCACCTCAGCATGGGTTTTCAAGCTACACTGTGAGTTTCTGAGCATCTGTTGTCAGTAAGAAGAATTTGTATGAAAATAGACCACAATTTTCCATAGTTTTTTATGATTATTGCACTTAAATTGCCATTTTTTCATGCATATGTTAAGCCTGATATCTAATTTTCTTCATGCTCAGTACCATAGCACAGTTAAATGTCCGTTAGAATGTAAAAAAAACTCATTCCACAGATTCAAAAACTCGCCAAAATGTTTTATTTAGAGTGAATTTGGATATCTGAACTGAATTGTAGAATAAATATGTCACATATTTACGAGCCTTGACCGCCAATCAAAAACCCACGAGAATATGAGAAAGCTCTTTAGTGATCCAGAGTAACAGGTAATCATTTTAAAACGTCAAATTGACCTATTTATCCCGAAGTTTCGCTATTTTTGTTGCTTGTACATTGTAGACGAAAGTTTTGTGTATTTTTTGCAACAATATAGAATTAAGACATTCCTCTTATTTGTGCCTGATACCCAAGTATAGTCCTAACCCCACGAGAATACGAGAACACAGGATAATTTCTATTTTTAAAGCAAGGTTTGCGAGCTAATTTGACATTGGTTTTATTCACAGTCCGCGATTGGACCGCTCATTTAAAATTGCGTGACGTAGGCAATGTAAACAAGTTAATAAACTACATTTTTGCATGAAATATATAATGAGAAAAAGGTCAGCTGAACGTGACCCTCGTTAGAAAACGGCCAGATCTAAATTAGCGATTAGGCGAGCGGAAAATTTTAGATCGGGTATTAATCAGATTAATTTTTATATTGTCTCAATTCCATATTGTCTATTTATTTCATAAGTGTAAAACATGTGAGCAGGAATCGGCATAGACCTATGTAAAATTTTATAATTTTACTTTACTTGATATAAATAAACCAATATCAAAATTTCTTATGATGTTATGTAGAACCACAGGTCCAGTGGTAGCACTCACATTTATGGCTTGAGAGGTCCGAAGTTTGAACCCCAATAGAGGGACTGCTAATTTCCTTGAGCAAGAAATTAACCTACAGTTGTTCCTTTCAATCAATATGAGGGATCACCTGCCTGGAGGCGATTTCTATAATCAGGGGTTATGGTAAATTGTAAAGCTGGCTGAACATGTGTATGGAACCACAGGCTGTCGGCATCCCCACAAAATTTTTATATGTGTTTAGAAAAAAATTTGGGGAGATGCCGACAGCCTGTGTATGGAACTTAAACATGTTTTACCTCATATTTCTGCATGTTTTTTGTCTACTATATATTAATAAATCATATAACCACCAGTGTTCCATACTTTCAGATTCTGACTGTAATAGTTATAGTCCTGTGAATGTTACAGCTTCCAGTTCAACTAAAAGAAAGTCTGCTGATGACGATAGTGAGGCTGAGAGTAGCTCTTCAACAAAGAAACCTAAAGTGGATAAAAGTGATGAAAAGACTGCAATGGAATCCAAAGGAGAAACAACTGAAAACGCTAACATTAAAAATAAAGTCAAGGGTGAAATAAATGAAGAAAAGCGTCAATCAATTGAGGCCAAAGAACAAATAAAAGAAGAAAAGGTGTTAGATATTGATGTGAAAGAAAGTAAAAACACTGTAGATACAAGCAATGATAATGTATGTGATAAAAAAGATGTTAACAAGAAGATAGTTGATGATACAAGGGATGATATAGAAGAGAATTTACAATGTATGATATGTCAGGAAATCATGTATGATTGTATAAGGTTAGTAGAATTGTTTGATGAATCTAGTGTTAGCAGGACCTCAGGGCTGGACACTTAAGGTTTTTCTATTGTCATTGACTGCCTATATTACTGCTAGTAAACATTGATTTGAGCAACCTACTTAAGAATTTATTTTCAAGCCCTGGATCTTAAAGTTTTGAATATTGAAATCTTTATACTAGTAATTAAAAAAACATTTAAAACTTCTTATTTTGCTGATACTGTAAAGTTCCTTAAGCTACAGTCCCATAAACATAAAAATAGCCGTGAGGGCCCCGTACGGGCACCGTGCAATCAAGCTCCGCAGGACCCGTACAAAGTATTGTGTACCCGTAAGGACTGTAACGTTATAACCAGGGTCCATGAGATGAGTCCAGAATACACGTATCGGTTTCAAAGTCAAATTGTGAACACAATCGTGGCAGAGTATGGATTAAACATGCATAACTTCCAACTACGGCCCCGTACGGGTGTGTTGTTTTGTACCATGTGTGTACCGTCACCTTGATACGCAAGGCTTTCAACGACCTACGACTGTCTGCACGTACGGGTCCGTGACAAGCCATGATTTTATGGGACTGAGGCTTTACTGTGATCATCAATGGTTATAATAGTGGAATTGTCTAAATATAACTACATTTTCATCTCACAATACAAGTTTAGGCTTAAAAATCTTCAAAATCACATGATTTTGCAATAACGAAGATTGTCTTTATATCTGAACATAACTGTTGTAGATCAGGTCATCTGGTACCTACACATTGTTTTTGAACTGTCCAAGGTTTTCAGAATACTTTTAAAGTTTAATTGTTCCTTATTTTGTATAATAGTTATTCTGAATGTGTGTTTAGTTTAAATCAATCTGAAATAATATTTTAATATTGTCGTTTTTTTTGTTAATTAGTAAATTAGCTTAGTCACTTCTCTTTATAATAGATGTTATTTAAATCAATTTTTAGTTACAATATAATCATATTAGATTATATATACTGTTAGCCAGATTTTTCCACGAAAAAATTTCGGCTAATAATTTGGCCAAACACTGGTGGTTGGTGGGTGGGCGGGATGGAATCCGGTGTTGTTAACAATTGCGTTAAAGTTTTCAATTTAGTATATATTTCTGCCATTTATTGTCAGATCATTATTAAAAAAAAAAACATGCAATGATAACATACCATGTGATGAACAGAATTATAAAGTAACCATAACTCTACCTGGCTATATTATGGATTATTCCCCCTTTTTGCGTTTAAGATTTTAAATCCAGCTTGAATGTGGTTTTCTCATTACATTTTTTGTATTATTATAGTTTACAGCCTTGTTTACATTCATTTTGTGCTGGATGTTATTCTGATTGGATGTCAATATCTCAAGAATGTCCTACAGTAAGTTATTATATGTGATGTTTTATATACACTGTATAGAATTATCATTAACTATGTTCTCATGATAATTTCTAGATAACTAGTTTTAAGGCTGTTATACATACTCATTCTTATTTTGTTTGTTTGTGGGGTTTAACGCCGTAGCAACACAATTATAGGTCATATAACGGCGGTCAGTCAACCTACTCACTCCTCCTGGAAAGGTTAAATCTCTGGATTTAGCTGTTAACCAACTACTAAGCTCATACTTTCGTCAGTGACTGACAACTGCCCTACATAATTAAAAATCATTGGTAGGAGGGTGAATGGCCGTAGAAATAACTTCATGATCAAGCTCCACGAAAGTATGCCCCGCCCGGGAATCGAACCCATGACCCCTCGATCAGTAGACTTGCGTGCTACCAACTGAGCTAGCCGGGTGGCTTATACTCATTCTTATATAGCCGTTATAAATTATATTTAATTTAAAGAAGGTATATTTGGTATTTGCTTTAATACCACTCAGCACTTACTTGTTGCCTGGGAAAGCCTTGTTGCATTATGTTAATACCCATAGTGGTTAAGTAGTGTGTTCAGATGTAAAGTTTTTCTATTTTCGTACATTGATTTAGTTTGTATTTGATCTTCATCAAAACCCGGGTCGATAGCGCAATTGGTAGCACGCCATTTCAGAATCTCGTGTCCCGAGGGGGGTTCAGGTTCGAATCCCACCCGGGGAGGCTATACCCTTCCATCAAAATTAGACAATAATATCTATTTTCCTCCATTGATTAGATAAAATGGAGAAGTTTCCGGCCTTGTGGAAGGGTAGGTGAGTACTGGTTATAGACAAAGGTCCAGGAAAGCTAGGTTAGGTGCGCTGGACGCCATGGAATGATCTAAAATGTATTTTCAGCTGATCTCTCTTTTTTGTTTGATAATTTCAGTGCAGGAAGAAAGTTGAGAGAATCAATAAGAATCATATTGTTAATAATTTGATAGAAGCTTACTTGAAGGAACATCCAGGTATGTAATAAATTGTATATAGTGTTGCTGACAATGACAGTGTACAAAAAATGTTGAAAAATACCACACAATTTGAAGTAATTTAAAAAGATAATGTGAAGGACTGTTTGTTTCACTGTTATAATGTTGAAGCAGGCCTGGCCCCAGTTTCACAAACAAACTTAAGTACGAACTCAATAACAGACTCGAGTGTTTTTGGTCTCTAAATAGCAAATAAATGTAGTTGGAATGACTGTAATTAGATGATCATAACAATGAAAATATATGTAATGTATCAACAAAAAATATCATGGGTTTGATTATGAACTTAATGCCACAAACTCAATTTTCACTTGAGACTAAACTCAACATATCATTAACAGACTCAAATCAATAATGTTAAATTAAACCTTATCCGAACCTATAAGTCAGTTTTATTTTATTTAATATGGCTTTTAAACCACTTTTGGGGTTTCTAATGATACTACATTTGTTGTAAGATTGATTAAATAAGTAAAATTTGTGATCAAAACATAAGATTGAGTTTGAGTATAAAGTTGAGTTTTTTCATGAAACTGGGGCCTGGGCATTAACTTTCTTCCAAATGCCTGTGAACAACCTAACTTTAGGTTTGGGAAACAAGTTTTTGCTGCAAGTTGTTGGATTGGGCTACCAGAATATATCTTAAACTCTACTACTACTGGGCGACCTACTTCAAAAGGTAATGTCAAGCCCTGTTAAAGGTTTGGGTCCAGAGGAAGGTTGGAAGACTTACTAGCTCTATGACTGAGAAAATGTGACCATGTGGCATCTAGCACTATTCATAATATTACTTGTTTCTCCTATCTAAGTTCCTATAAAGTCAAATCATTTATCATAAATGTAACTGGGAATTTGTTGGATTATTTATAGCAATAGGTTGACCATTTGTATGATTGCATGAAACTAATTGCTTGAGCTACATGTAGAGCTGTGGATAGTTGAGCAAGTGGCGATCCGATCCTAACCACGATTCAAGTGTAGCAATTCACGAATCGAACCACAAATCACTTGTTAACAGAGAAGCAAACAGAGTCCATATTTTAACTATAAGGAAAATCATGTACTCCAAACATGTCTATTACCAGACGTTTTACGGACATTTCAATTGATAACATTTTGTTTAAATGTGTATCAATTGAAATATTGACTCAAGATTGTTCGGTCCCTACATAAATTTAAGTTTACATTAGAAGTGCGACTTGTTTTCAGTTGTAATTAAGCTGAAAATGTCCTTTCATTTTCCCCCCAAGATAGATCGCGATCTGACGATTTCGGAACATGACGAATAACCATACTTGATTTTCTGGTCGGGATCGCGTAATCCAAGTACTTGGATACTTTCCGCAGCCCTAGCTATATGTATTCTATTATGCATGGTTGATTTTTTTGTTGAAAAGGGTTGCAGTGTAAGACAAGCTGATATTATCATGATATGATAGATTGTTGCCAAATTCTCTTGTTTTTAAAATTTTGTGTTTGTACATTTGATTGCTGATTTTGCTGTGGAGAAATCGCATAGGAAAGAATTGCTTCTATCATTGAATATTCAAACATAACTTTCTCTGAATATAGCCCTTAGTGAAGGATATTGAAAGCACATGTTTTTCTTAAATTTCATGTTTGGGCTGTTTTCCATTGTAAAAGGGTTTCTCCTCCTTTCCATTCAAAGTAGAAATAAATGTTTCAATTAAATTTTAACATGTGTTATATTTGTAATTGATCTCTAGGTAAAAGAAGACCGGCTGAAGATATTGAAGAATTAAAGAAGAAAAATAAGATAACTCATGACATGGTTTGTTTATATTTTATTATTAATATTTTGTCTAATTACCCTTGTATTATTTATCAGGCTGTCATCTGGAATCGCGATATCAATGTATCACCAATTCTTGACTGACAATCTAAAATCAATTTGGGATTTGGAATATCGAAACAATCTAGCATTTTACAGCTATAAACTACAGGACATTTTTTATATTTCTGAGTTTTCATATATTCTGTTAAGTATTAAAAACAAGAAAAGGCAGTTTGTTTTATGTCTGAAACATCTTTTAACATCGTACATAACATCATAAGGACATTATATAGTATATATATACTGGAGTTCTTGTAGCTTTTATTACACTCCTTGTCTTACTTGATATAACGATATATCACCGATATTTGCCTTTCGATATATCGATACTAAATTTTCTATCAATGACAGCCTTAATGTTGTGGAAAAAAATTACAATAAAGATGGTTCTGAAGGCTTTTGGAGATCAGATGCTGAATCTTATAGATGTATTGCATTCATTAAATTTGTTTTCATTTTATAACAAACCATGCTTAAATATATTTATTGATTCTACAAAAAAAATCATAAAAATTAAAGTATTGTTGTAAATTTCTTTTGTCTTCAAACTATAAGGGACCTAAGTCAGTTATTTCCCCTATCAGTGTTCGCGTTTACGCCGTAAACATATCTATTTACGCATAAAAATCGCCAGGGACGGAAAAAAAAAGGACGTTTCGTCCCTGGGACGAAACGCTTTTCCACAGGAAATATGACACTTTTAGAGCTGTTTTGCGATATAACTGTAGTAAATGGACTTTTTTGTTTGATAAAAATGACCTGTTCGATGTTTAAGTGCATTTCACATTGGTTTAGTCGATTTATTTCTCATTGGGCGAAGTTTATCGTTCATGAAAGTTAACTGGAAGCAAGTGCGATGAAGCCGCGTTTCGATAACGCACCTTGCGTAGCAACCACAAAATGGCCGCGCCGCCAATCAAGAAAGTTAAACACAGTCGCCATTCCAAGAATCTGGGCTATTAGATAAAGAATTTAAAGACTGGTCCTTATCAAGACATAAAAATGCAATTTTAATTTCCGATATCTCATGTTTCGACGCACATATATTTCAATGACATGTTTGTTTTGATCATACGAGTGCAATCTTGTATGACGTCAATGATAGCGTGGCTACACTTTGCAATTAAGATGAATGTGCTTTATGTTTAAAATAAAAAAAAAAAGAGATGCACTTATAAAATTATCTAAGTTTACTTCTTTCGTGGTCAATTTTCCAATATTTTACCAATGCAAAATTGCCCAACATCTTTGCATGTCGATTTTTGCAATTATAAGCGTGGGAATATTTTTCATTCTCGGTCGATTAAACACATGTCTATTTTTAGAAACCATGCAATAGGCATGCGAAAAAAAATGTTACAAGGTAAAAAAATCACGCTTTAGAAAGCTGTATTCGTTATATTGTCCACAAACGCTAATCAGATTTTAATTGCCTGACCGTCATATATATATGTTCATTTGATTCAATGCTTTTAAATATTATGTTATTCAAAATTTTACTTTTAAAATTATACTTTTATTTAGACATGAGATGTTTTGATTATACAAAAAAATTACTTAATTATCTTGTAGAATGTAGGGGTAATTATTTTGTTACCTGATTTTGATATGTGCCGGGTTCGTTTTTTCAGAAGGAAAAAAATATTGACATGCTATTTTTTTCACTTGTCTAAAAAATAGTACTTGGATATTTTTGCATCATGTAACAGACTGAGTGCTCGCAGTAATAATTTTGCTTTTTCCATGTTTCATTACAGTTGATTTTTTAGTACATGGATGCTGCAACGGCCCTTGGTTACAATAAAAATTTAACCATTTTCGGCGAGTGTTATGTCCTTGAAAACGTTCAAAAATGTACAAAAGGAATAAAATCATCGATTTTTAGTTGTAATTTGCTGTCTTCTCTGAAATCACATGATATACACATTTTGTTGCCTTAAGTGCGTCAAAACAAATGACACCAGGATAAGCATCAACATTTTTATAATTCTGGACTCATCACATTTGAATTGGGACTCAATATATTTTACACCACTGAGTCCCGGGGACTTGGTGAAATTTGGAAAAATCGCGAACACTGCCTATTATACTCTTCAAATAGGTAGGTCCAATTAGTTGGATTACTCTGATTTTACCCTTACTTTTCAATGTCAGTTTGAAAAAAATAATCTTAGATATAAGATAACTTCTTTGTAAATCATTTAATTGGTTTGAAATTCAAGCTAAGTTTTTTTAGGGTAAAGAACTATTTAAATTTCACCACTTCTGTTAATATCTTCATTAACAAGAAAGATATTAGATGAAATATTTTGTTATCCTTACATAGGAATTCAATGATAAAATCTAAGAATTCCAGCTGTAAGGACCTACTTACCAATTGGCATTCGGAACACCTCGACCTTTCATGAATGAATAATCTCGGAAGGATTTGTGGGGGGGTCTTCCCTGGATTTTTGTGATTTTACTACCTTCGTGAGGCGAAGCACGTAACGGTTACATAAAATAGTTCTTGTAGTATACACACAGATCTTTGTCTAAACATATTTATTTGTTTTAAGTTGAACCAAATATTGTTCATCGGTACCATTGAAATGTGTAATTTCAAATTTATGAACTAAAAACGAAACGTCAGTCATCGCCTTAACGATCGTGTATTTGTTTACTTCAACACCGGTTTCTCCAAAATGGCATCTAAATATGTCCGAGGTTATTCGTAGCGAATGGCTGAAGAGTTCCGAATGACCAATTGGATTGCTTCAGATTTTATCAGGCAAAGATAACTGACTAAAGTCCCTAATTGACTGGTACTGTATATCTGTTTGTATTGTTCTAGTTATACCCTAAACAATCATTAAAACATGATGATAGTAGTGATTATGGTGATACTGATGATGATGATGATGGTGATGACGATGATAATGATAGACATCAACCATTTATTGCACCAGCATTTCAGTACCCACCACGACAAACATTGTTTGGTTTTGGAACACCAGTCTTTGGTGCTACAAAGTATGTATATTAATTATCATTTGTTATATCACCTTAAAAGTGTATATGTCTACATGTTTATCTTTTTCAGTTGACTTTGTTACTATTATTTTTCATGTGTATTGTGTTTAGAAATAAATTATATAGACCTAAGACCACTACAAGTTGATGATATGTTCTATGGATTTTTCTAGAAGAAAATGGGGCGAGCAAGCGAAGAAAAAAAAATTTAAAAAATCTTAATTCAGTTTCTATATATAGCGGTTTGACCAAATTTTTATGAGCGAGCGAGGAAATAAAAATATTTTTTTTGTAAAAACCGTCAAAATTAAGGTGCGAGCGAATCCATAGAACATATGATCAATTTGTTGTGGCCTAAGTCATTACATTATTAATAAGAAATGCCCTAAATTCTCTGATTTTGAAAAATAAAATCTTCAGTTTCATATAATTGTATTTGTAAGCAACTTAGATTACATAAATTGTCAATTCCATGGATAGAAAAAGTCAATTACAAATAAATACACCATGTGATTCAACATGTTATGAGTGAAATATTGTCAAATTCTATTTTATGTGGTAATTTTATAGTATACATTATAAAAACATGCCATTTTGACATAATTGATTTATAGTCCATTTTTTATTTACCTGCTTTCTCAGAATAAAAATGATGTAGTATTCATTCAAACAAAACACCATAAACATGAGTTCAGTGCTAGAATTCATATTGCACAGTACCCACCAAAAGTTTGGAGGCATTTTCACTTTGTATGCCTCAGTGAATAGCTTTTATCTAAAATTTGATAACTGTCAGTGTTTATTTTCACTCATAGGGGAAAGGTGGCAGGGCCCTTTTTGAGGGGAAAATTGCGACAATAATGAAATTAGGGGATTTTTTTTCAATACTTGAGATAACATGGATCCTCTAACAGAGTAACATTTCTGTCTACTTTTATGAAATTTCAACTATTGAATGTATATATTCATCTATGATTTCTCTGTAATGCTTGAGGAATTGGTAAAAATGTTATGAAAAGTACAAAAGTTTTAGGACACTCTGACTGGGGAATTTTTTTCCTGGGAAGGGGAAAAATATATACTTTTTGGAGAGGGGAATGGGGCCCAATTTCGGCCCCAAAATGGCCTGAAAAAAAACACTGACTGTTTATTTTAAAATGCATTTTAGCTTATTTTATTTTGTTATGGTGCTATTTGAAGTTGAGACTACCAAAGTAGCTTAAAATCTGTGTTATAGAAAATAATTACATTGAACTTAGTTTTAGTTACATTGAACTTAGTTTTTTGGAGGTTTTGAGATATCAGATGCTGAATCTTTTAAATGTGATGTATCTATGAAATCTGTTTTCATTTTTTCACCAACCATATTAAATATAATGGTTCAACCCAAAACACTTCATTGAAATTTGAGAATTTTATTAATTTGTTTGTCCTAACTTTTTGGTGGTACTGTATGTATTTACAAGGAAGTCCTTGGTTTTCAAAACAAATGTTGGAACATTCAGGTGTATATATAGAACACATGGGACATTTTCCTTTCATGAATATATATTTATGAGGATATTTGTCAACTTAAGTGTAAGATCAATTTTTATTTCACTGAGTGAGCTCAGAAAACATATTTTCACAAGTGGCATAGCTGCAAGTGAAAATGTCATTTTCTGAGTTCACGAGTTGAAATAAAAAAGATCTTACGCCAAAGTTGAAGAATATTCTGTTTCTTTCATGCTTAGTTTTAAGTTAAATTAGATGTATTTTACTCAAATTATAACATGACGTCATTTCTTCTCTAAGATGACGTCATTTATACACAAAGATGATGTCATGAACAATGAAAATATAAGTTTATATTTTCACTACAATGAAAATATAATTTATATTTTCATTGTATATTTTCATTGAATAATGCGACGTTTCACCATAAAACATGAAAGAAATTAGGTTGTTTGTTATATTATTTATTGCAATGTTTTGCAGAGTTTTTTGGTTAATCCTATAAAATCTCACTAGATCAGGTGGAGATGTTTTATTTACGATGTATTTGATCATTTAGGTTGTATTATTGATGTGGTAGAAAATGCCACAGGGAAATAAGAAACTAAGTATTATAAGTTCATTGTATAGAGATGATAATGGTACATTTAAAGTATTATATAGACCAAGAATTGTTCTGACATTTTCCTTGAAACCACGGTAGGTAACAAGGTGCAGATATATAGATTTCGTTTCCTCATACTAGAACATTGCATATGCACAATTATCAAGTATTAACCTTTTCTCACTAGGAATCATAGGTGGCCTTCACAGTTCCTAGTAAAAAGCTATATATATATATATATATATATATATATATATATATATATTTAGACATACGACCACCTAAGGGGCCCGTATATAAGACCGACTTGTGTGGCATTATTTCACCTAGTCAGTTTCGATATATGCCACTATGTACGCAAAAAATGAACATTATCAAAACGTAGATCTAAGGGGTACTAACTAATATATATCAACTATATATTAAATTTCAAAATAGGTGACTTCAATATGACAAGAAATGTAGTACCCCATAAAAATTATACACATTAATGGGGCATATACCATTCACTATTAAAACCGCCTTAAGCACTCTATTTTAGTAGGGTACCCTACACCCCCCTACATCATTTAAAAGGTGCTAGAATTGCGAGGTTTGATATATGCCCCTTACGAAATATCGACCCCACAAGTATGGTTTCAAATAGACGGATACCCCGTAGATGGTCATATGTATTAGTATATATATATATATATATATATATATATATATATATATATATATATACATGTATTAAATATGTATATTATACAGAATAACCCCTGTAGAGCAGCCCTCTACAGAACAAATCCTCTGGACAACATCCTCTGGTATTTCCCTTTGGCGTAATTTCAATTGAGTTTAACCTCTGCAGAGCAACAGCCTCTGAAGAGCAACATCTTTTTGTTCCCCCCCCCCCCCCCCAGTAGGTGTTGTTCGAGAGAAGTTGTACTGTATATACGTTTAAGTTATATTACTACAGTCAGGACTCATTACAACGACACTGTTGGTTCCCAAAAGTTATGTCAGTATATTGAATTTGTCAGTATATTGAATTTCATTATTTATCATGTAATGATATGCGTAGTCACTGGTATGTGAACATTATGTATTTAGATCTACAATAAACATCTATAATGAAAAAGATTTTTTGTGTTTATGTGTTCACTTTATTATACATATTATACATCATACTCATAATAAAACAACTTTATTAAAATAATTACAACTAAAATAGTTAAAGATTGGTAAGAAAATGATAAAACTTTATGAAATAAAAAGCACAAACAATGATAGGCCTTTTAAAAGTAAAACCTTTAAAAATGGATTGCACTAAGTTTGTTGTATTTGTCATCTAGCGAAAAAAAGTGTTTGATACTTTTCTGAACCTCATTTGATTTAGTATTTTTAATAACAGACATCAATGCCCAGACAGAGTCTAAATATTTTGGATCAAAGAGGGTACCCTCTTGTTCTAAATAATTTATCACGTCGTTCAAGCTATGTCGTGCCTGTCATCAGCATCGTAAACCTCTAATAAATCCTTCAATTTACTGCGACCTGAAAATAAAAGCAAAAGAAAACGTTTTATTGTTTTCTTTCAAATAACACTAAAACTCTAATTAGAAGAGTACTCAGGAAAAGATAACTGGTGACCAAGTTCGATTTATTAACTCCCTTAGTTTTTCATAGCGTTTAAGTACGATTCTAATGTAAAATAAAAATTCATTATAAGTGACAATTTCAATCAGGTTTAGAATTCATTTAACAATATGGTCGTAGAGGCCATATACTTTCTTCACTTGGTCTATATCTGCTTCATTACGTGTTTAGTCATACAGTTACACCCTCCTACAATGCAACACAAAAAACAGAAGCGTTCCGAATGCGTGAATTTAGTTCGACAAAATTGAGCGTATGTTATCTGCCTTATATATGATTTATAGGAGGACCAAGATTCATAAATTAAAATGGAAAAGACGAAATATACAATTACTAAATCAATAATAACAATAACAATCTAACCTGTATTAACGAGGGATAGATCGACGCTTCAAGCTTCTCCATGGGCTTTAAAGGATTTCAGTCCGTGGCGTTGTTTGCAAGTGTATCAAATTCAGCTAACAACAATACGTTGATATTGTAATAAGGTGTAACAATCAACTGTTGAAACTACAATGTACATGTACTCCTAATACCTGTGTTAACACCCTGCGGCTTTTGTTTGCGGCTCAATTATACGCTTGACTGACCAAGTGTCAGTGTCAGTTTAACGGGTATTGATTGTATAGAAAATAACATGTTTGGTTTCCAATTTTATTGTGTCGGAGTCGGAATACGAATTTTCCGTTATAAAGGATTATAATAACGTTGAAAAAAATTGGTTCCCACTAATTCACTGTCGTTATTTGAATTTGTCAGTATAACGGATTCCGATGTATTGAGTCCTGACTGTATTAAACAGCTGTCGACCAACCAAAAACTGCATTGATTAAAGTGTTTGAAATTTACCTACATATTTTTTTCCGGGTTTTCAAAAGTTGTTGATGTCAATTGAAGGCCCTATCTGTGCGTTCGTGTGCAAATCTGTAAGAATAATTTATAATGGAATAATTAATTGATCATGGGTTAAAAACTTACCATTAATTTTGCAGAGTAACATACCTTTTGATAATTATTATGTATGTGTAATGTTTTTGCCTTGGAACTGTACTGGCCACCTATGCTATGGTTACATTCTTAAATTATGGAGGATATTTGTTTATTTCGGTGTAAGATCCATTTTTATTTCACAAGTGAGCTAAGGATGCAACATTTTCATGAGTGGTGTAGCCACGAGTGAAAATGTGATATCATTTGCTCACGAGTGAAATAAATATATCTTACACTGAAATAAACAAATATTCTGTTTATTATATGCTTCAAACTGACTTTTTTAAGTTTAAGTATGATATGTCATCAGAACAGCGCATCCAAACAGTGAAAAATAACAAATTTATTTTCATTGTTTCAAAACAGTGGAATATCGATTTTTATTTCTCTGATAAATCGCGGTATTCTACTGGAAAGCATATAATAATGTACAGTATTAATATAAATGTCTACATTATAATATAATCTACTATGTACATGTATGTTCCTATTACAGTGTATATAAAACTATATGTAGACAATGCTCAGACTACAAAGAACCAGTTGATTTAACTAACACAGTTGTCGATGGTATTAAAAATGGTAAATATTTCTCTATTTCGTCTACTGTGTAGAATACTTATTTCTTACAGGATGTTTTCAGCTCTTAACTCTACAATGAAAAAAAAATCATAGCTTTTACCATCTCTTGTGTTTTGGCATGTCTAATTAGGATTAGTTTCTACTGTCAATGTTTATTACAATACATAAATGAAAATCTTATTTTATTGATACTATATGAATCATACGAGTGTTAGTAATATTTCATAGCAATACTCCAAGTCTAAGCTTTATTTTTTCTGAAGCAAAGGTGTAAGCAAAAAAAAAAATCAGGAACTGTCACAGTAAAAATACAGACCTACCACTGACATAAAGCAAATACAGTAAAACTCGGATATAACATACTCACTGGGCCATAGAAAAAAGGTATGTTATACCCGAGGTATGTTATATCCATATAGCATACTAAGTGTATTATATATATACGAATAAAAACGGGCCAGAAAAAGTGGTATGCTGTAACCGAGTGTATGTTATAACCGAGTATGTTATATCCGAGTTTTACTGTAGCAAGAAGTTATTAGATTGTAAACTTTTTGTTATAAAAAGGACTCCATTAACAAAAAACGAAAAACAGGAACCTATGGGGTTTACGCCTTTGAACGGACAGTGGCAAAATAATCGCCACTAGGGGTTAAAAGTTAAAGTTAAAGTGCAGTTTAAAGTCTGCTTCCATATACATGTTCAGCCGATTTTACAATCTTGTACAATAACTCCTGATCACTGAATTCACCCTCAGGCAGGCCATCCCTCATGGTACCCATTTACACCTGGGTGGAGTGGAACAAATGTAGGTTAATTTCTTGCTCAATGAAATTAGCAGTGCCCCTAGTGGGGATAGAACCCAGGACCTCTCGACTCCTAAGTGCGCATCCAACCACTGGACCACTGCTCCTAAAGTTTAAAACAATATATTGTTGCCTTGGAATTTTCTGCAATATCTTATATATACATTTTATTATTTTCTATTATAGCATTGACTACTGTTAAAAATTTTATAACAGGTGAAGGGAGAACAGACAATAACACTTCTGGTAATATTGCTGGGCCATCAGAAAACATTGATAATACTGGATCTAATGACCCATCAACATCAGGTGTGAACCCTGGAACTTCAGGTGTGAACCCTGGAACATCAGGTGTGAACCCTGGAACATCAGGTGTGAACCCTGGAACATCAACTAATGGTAAACAATTAATATTTTGCTTAACTTAACTAGTGTGTTTATTTTACGCCATCTAATTAAGATTTTCTTGTTGTTCATACAGGGGTTTAGATTTAAGTAGCGTTTATATACATAGTTATATACATAGGGAGTACAATAGCTGTAGTATACCTCTGCATACTGTGCATACAGTCGTTCCTTATGAAAATTGTCCTTGAATTCTTGGAGCTTGAATGTCTGTGGGTCAATTGAAGAATGCAATGACACACCTTAGGCATTTATTTACCTTAGGTGCCAAATGTAACCCGATAAATATTCATAATCTGAAATGAGATTTGAACCCCTAACCTCTTGAGTTGCAAGCGGACACTCTACTATGTTGCCATAAAAGCTAGCTTGAAGGCAAGGGAGTACAAGTGCAAGTGTGACAGTAATATATACTGATTATTTCAATATTATTTTAGATAAACCAGCATATAAAGATGATCCTAAAGAAATGCCTATACCACCAGATTATATTTGTACACCTAATCAGAACCATGTGTTATGTCAATGTTGTCTACAACCAATGCCTGATCATAGAATTACTTCAATACTGAATGTTAGAGATAAGAGACCACAACAGTGTAAGTAATATAACTTGATAATGATGATGATAATAATAAAATATCATCATATTGACTAATGAAAATGGTGATGATGATGACAGTAATGCTGATAATAATATTAAAAATCATTTTGATGAATAATGATAATGGTGATGATAATAATGGTGATAATGATAATCATTATAATGGATAATGGCGATGGTGATGATGATGATGAAATAATTATAATCACAATGAATTATGATAATGGTAATGATGATGATGATGACAACAGCTATGATGATGATGCTGATGATGATGATGATGGCAACAACAACTATGATGATGATGATAACTTTTATGTGGTGAAAAGCATAGTTTGAAATATTTACATAAGACACACACATATAATGACAAAATATTACAATAATGGGACTACATTTGTTTACTTAGCACTACATGTACCAATTCCATCTTAGATTGTCAGACCTTTAACGGAATTTATTTCCTCACCACAGGGCCTAAATAGCTGAATGATTTTAAAAGTTCAGTTCTCAAAATGAGTTTTTGATGATCAGTACTGGCAGGGGCTGTAATAACATGACATTCTAGCCACCTTAAAAATGGTGCAAACCCTAGAAAATCAAGATACAGTGTCCAGTGGACACATATGCCTTTGAAAGCAAAGGAGTAGGTGCGTTTACCCCCAAATTTGGCCCTGTTGCCAAAGTGGTTCAAATTATGTCATATGATAGGGAAATGAATAAGTTACCCTGAATTTACATTTTTAAGTGAATTCTAAGAAGTATGTTACCATGGCAACGGAACAAAATAAATGGCTAAATTTGAAAATATAGATATCCCTTCAAACTGACTTTCAAAATTGACAGTTTTATAGTCACATATTGTCACATGAGGGAAGCACTTTCTTTTTGAGTTGTTAATATTTGGTTGCCATGGTAACCAATTTCAGAAATTGAAAATCTTTTATTTTTTGAAAAACAAGTATTTTTGCAATTCTAAAGGAACCTTATTCAAACATTATGTTGATGTAATTATATAAAATAACCACACAACACTCTGACCTCAATTATTGTATTATTTATTACCATGGAAACAAAATAAATGTATTCTTTACTAAGAAATAACATAATTAAAATAGAATGTTATACTCTTGCTAAGAATGTAAAGTTTGAAGTTGAAGTTTAGATTTTATATGCATGCCTTGTTCTTAATGTTCTGGTTATCCCATCTATGATTGAGTTAATTCAATTTAAGAAATACATTTTAGTCGACAGTTTCTCGTTGCCATGGAAACTTTATCATTTTTACTAAAATTATGATATCCAAAGATATATAGTTTTTAATAATTTTGATTCTAAATTTTATCACATTTACCACTTAATTGAATTGAAACAGCAAAAATAATACATTAGCACTGACTTAGTTACTCGTTGCTAAGGTCGTTTCTAAGGCAACAAATATCCCAGTTTTTGAGAATTACAAAAAAGTTACCTAAATCTGTTAGAGAGGATGTATCATGCAAATAGGCCAAAATAAAAAAAAACAGTATTGAAGTAAAAAGTGCTTAATAGTATATAGTATCAGTATGAAAACATTACATCACATTATTTATATCTTTTTATGAGTGGTTGCCATGAAAACAGAATTATTAAATATAGCTCTAAAAATGAGATTTAGTCATTGCTACTATACTGTATAAGCTAAATTAATGAAATTTGGTATGCAAGATGTGCACAGTATAAAGACCACAATCAAATGCTATTCTTCACTATTGAAAGCTGTGGTTGCTATGGTAACAGAAAGTGAAAATATAATAATTTGAAATGCAACTTTCAAGATTATGAAACCTGATTTTTTACCAATTATTTCATAGAAATTAAAAAGATCAGATCAAAATAAAATTAAATTTGTATTAATTTCTCATATAAAAATGTTGAAAATGTGCAAAAAGAGTTAATCAAATCCTAATAGGATAACAAGATACAATAGAGTTTAGGTCAGGAAAACTGCATAAGAGATTTAGCTTCAAAGCTTTTAAATAGGGATGTAAGGATCACTCTTCTTAATAGTATAACAAGGTTTTAACAAAATTTTCTACAAATTGCATTGCATTTTGTGATAAATGGATGGCATAATATGAACATATTGGAATAAAGTAAAAATCATATAAAAAGATATACAGTGATTCCTTTACTTTTTCTTAGTTAAGACAGTTATGTCATCATCATATTAAAGCAGATTCAGCATTTGATACAATAAATGGTCTAGGTAGTAGTGAATAGAATCCAGCAGTGATTTCATTTTTATTGTTGAAAAAATATGAATACAGAATCACTTAGCTCACATTGTGCTCAACAATGATACAAAATGTACAAAAAGATAAATCATCACAAAGAGTAGTCATATAGATGTTATCTTTTATGAAAAACCTGAATGAACCCAGTACTGTTGGACAATCTACATTTGTATAATTTCATTTCTTGTACAGAGCCAAAAGAAGCACAATCCTTTTAATTGTGACACACATGTTATACAAAATAGCAAGTGAAAATGATTTTTACAATTTACTATGGGAAATGAAAAAATATTCAAGAAATGCAGTAAGTCCATGTAAGAAGTTGTACTTTCATGATGCAAGTATCAAGCTGCAGTCATAATATGTTAAGACATATAACTTCATATGACTTTTTATGAGAGCCCAGATAGACTTATATATTTGATCATTTGCAACATACAGTCAGTCATATGGCTTTATACATATATAGATGTGAAGCAATGAAGGTCTATCAGCCATATTTTTGTAAATTCATATTATTGAATTTGTCCAAATCAGGAATTACATATAGTAAAATGCATATACAAATGGAAATAATTTGAAGTATACATTGATATTTAGTAAAACTGTACATGATTATGTACAAATCATAACAAAATGTTTCTATAGTTTTACTCCAAACCATGGAAGTCAGATTTTTATCTGAAACTTGTACATAACATCATCAGTGTACAAATACTCTTTGTAAGTACCAGATTTTATCATTTTTGTAAGGTTTTTGACAAACTTGTTTGACTCTTTCAGTTATGATTAGTGCATTATTTAAAAGCAACCTGATCACAAGAGAACAAATTGACAGATCACAATGGCTTTAAATACAAGCTATTCATTGCAACATACTTGCAGACTAGCAGGGCTGTACATGTAGTATATATTAAGAGTATTGCATGTGTTTTACAGTGTATATATTCATAAGCAAATTTTCTTCCTATTGCATGTGGGGTATAAGCAAGTTATGGTTAATTGTCCTGGGCAGTTGTTTACGTGAATGGGTCCTGCTATATTTACTCCATCAATTACATGTATATACAAGTTACAACAGGCTATATATATATAATGAGTTGATAGCATGCAAAATGCAGCATATATTGACAATATTACATGTTTTTGTAGTGTAAGTACAAATGCATATTCAAACAATCTTTTAACAAACTGCATTTACTGTACATGTTCACAAAGGTTGACTGCAAGATTTGGGTCCAAGACCCAAATAAACTTTCACAGTTTCAAATGAAATTAGGGCAATCAAGTTTGTAATTTATATCAAGCCCAAGCATTGCAAATGTCTTGTATATGCATGTATGGCAGAACAGCAGAAATTAGCTTCAATGCCAAAAATATCAATATTATAGCACTAATGCAAATAGTGTGAAAATATTAAAATTATCTACCTGATCTCAGGGAATTTTATGTCTGTGCTGATTTGAAACCGAAAGTAGAAGTTAAATTTTGATCAAGTTACAAAGCATGCACTATCACTGGATCCATTTGTTCAATTGTTCTTAGATGGTGTGACAAACACCATTTACTTTATATACAGAGAGACTAGTCAACCATACAGCCAATCTGCATAACGTAAATAGACAGTGTTATCATAATTTCATGTTGATCTAAGTTCAAAGTCGCCGTGTATTGAACTTGTGTGTATTGCCGTCATTCACTCCTTTCATGTCGGCTTCATGGCTTATTCCACAGACTAAAACAAGCTTTTAATATTAGCCACCAAGTCCATAAATTCTCCAGTATCCTCTGTTTACTTCGTATTTTCCAAAAAAGTACAGCAATTTTACTTTGCTGACATATTCATGGAGGCTGCCATCTTGTTTATGCATTCAGGTCAATGAGCTATTTTTAGCCCAAGATATTTAGTTCAATCTAATGCTGATAACGAGTGATTTCCCCTTATAGTTGTGAATGTGAATAGTAAATACATAG
The DNA here is from genome assembly GCA_025267735.1 of Mactra quadrangularis. Taxonomy (NCBI): domain Eukaryota; kingdom Metazoa; phylum Mollusca; class Bivalvia; order Venerida; family Mactridae; genus Mactra; species Mactra quadrangularis. The sequence continues at coordinate 10,087,043 of CM046305.1, forward strand.
AAACGTATATGCATAACACATTTGTTCTTAAATGAGACTGGTAAAGACATAAATTTAGTTACAAAACCGTTGTTATGGACGCTAGTACAAACAGGTCGAAGTTGCGTCCCTTGGATTTCAGTAATGATTTTTAAACACTTTTTTTCAAAATTAAATATGAGTGCAAAAAGACAAAGATTTTATATTTCGCTCAGCTTTTTATTATGATAAAACAAACATTTCCTGAAAATTTCAAATCTTTGCAATGCTGCACTCGTATTGAAAATGACTGTAGAAGAGGTCAAAATCCGTCAAATTTAGTGAATTTCGCTGCACCTGACCCTATTCAAGGGCCCCATGCGCAGTCAAAATAGACTTGAATGGACACACATTTTACATTTTCTTAAAGTTAAAAGATAGATCTATTTGTATGAGAAATATTATGGCCGAAATCGTACATTTAAAAATCGCCGATTTTACAGGGCAGAATCGCACCTACTCCTTTGTTGAAGTCAGAGTGTAAATGACAAAGCTGTTTGACTTGGGGACAAGGAAAGGAAGTGGAGACCCCTATTTGGGGTTATAAAAATTAGCTATATTATTGGTGATTATTTCAGGTGGAATATGTTATAGAGCATACTGTCATGCTTACTGGGGCTGTAAGAAAGCTGATTGTTTAGGGTGTTTAAATAGATTTAAAGGTAAGTGTCTTATATTTGTATAGAAGTTTTAATGTAATGATATTATATTCCAGATTTTTTCTATATACTTATTAGCTTGAATATTCTGAGAATGGGCAAATACTTAATTGCATAACTCTAGCATGAATATTAACTGAATAACGGCCCTTTTTCTTAGTAAAAATTTTTGAATGCTAGTACTAAAATTCAACCTATGAACATATCTACTTTTAATTTCACTTATCTCAATGGGACTGCATATAAATGATTGATTTTGTTAACATGAACAAACACCAATGGGGGAGAAATTCTACTGTCCTGATTGAATACACTTACTCACCTATGAGATGTGTTCTACTATTCACTCCCCTATAAGATGTGTTCTCCTATTCACTCACCCATGAGATGTGTTCTCCTATTCACTCATCTATGAGATGTGTTCTCCTATTCACTCATCTATGAGATGTGTTCTCCTATTCACTCACCTATGAGATGTGTTCTACTATTCACTCACCTATGAGATGTGTTCTACTATTCACTCATCTATGAGATGTGTTCTACTATTCACTCACCTATGAGATGTGTTCTCCTATTCACTCATCTATGAGATGTGTTCTCCTATTCACTCATCTATGAGATGTGTTCTCCTATTCACTCACCGATGAGATGTGTTCTCCTATTCACTCCCCTATGAGATGTGTTCTCCTATTCACTCACCTATGAGATGTGTTCTACTATTCACTCACCTATGAGATGTGTTCTCCTATTAACTCATCTATGAGATGTGTTCTCCTATTCACTCATCTATGAGATGTGTTCTCCTATTCACTCACCTATGAGATGTGTTCTACTATTCACTCACCTTTGAGATGTGTTCTACTATTCACTCACCTATGAGATGTGTTCTACTATTCACTCATCTATGAGATGTGTTCTACTATTCACTCATCTATGAGATGTGTTCTACTATTCACTCATCTATGAGATGTGTTCTCCTATTCACTCATCTATGAGATGTGTTCTCCTATTCACTCACCTATGAGATGTGTTCTCCTATTCACTCATCTATGAGATGTGTTCTTCTATTCACTCATCTATGAGATGTGTTCTCCTATTCACTCACCTATGAGATGTGTTCTCCTATTCACTCATCTATGAGATGTGTTCTCCTATTCACTCACCTATGAGATGTGTTCTCCAATTCACTCACCTATGAGATGTGTTCTCCTATTCACTCACCTATGAGATGTGTTCTCCAATTCACTCACCTATGAGATGTGTTCTCCTATTCACTCATCTATGAGATGTGTTCTCCTATTCACTCACCTATGAGATGTGTTCTACTATTCACTCATCTATGAGATGTGTTCTACTATTCACTCACCTATGAGATGTGTTCTACTATTCACTCATCTATGAGATGTGTTCTACTATTCACTCATCTATGAGATGTGTTCTCCAATTCACTCATCTATGAGATGTGTTCTCCTATTCACTCATCTATGAGATGTGTTCTACTATTCAATGATTGTATATTGGCTGTTACAGTAAAGTTTTTCTGTAAAGATCCCCCTAAGGCCACAACAAGTTGATCATATGTTCTATGGATTTGTTCGCACCTTAATTTTTTTTTTTTTAAAACTCGCTCATAAAAATTTGGTCAAACTGCTATACACATGTATAAAGCAACTGAATCAAGAATTTTTTCTTTGCTCGCTTGCCCCATCTTATTCCAGAAAAATCCGTTGATCACATTATCAACTTGTTGTGGCCTTAGTTACTACAAAATTGTTTAATGTGTGTCGATTTTTAAGTCCTAAATGCTTAATTTGTGAAGAAAAATGTTCCTACTTGAGGACAGTTTCACTTTACAGAATGTAAAAAAGTATATTTTATCTGATTTCAGAGATGAACTTTGGTCGTAAATGTTTACCTGGTTTAATTCTGGATAATCAGTTTGAATCTGAAATATTTAAGGTAAATTTTTTTGGATTACTTATTGTGTATAATTATGGCAATCAATGAAATTAGGATATAAAGTGGTTGTCTGAACAGAGCATTTTAGTAGCAAGCACTGTATCTCATTTGCAGAATGATGCTTTGCAGAACTAAAAAGTGATTGTCCTGGGCAACTAGACATCCACTAATTTCATAGACTTTTATAGTTGGTGAATATTTTGTAGCGCTAGACATAACTGTAGTAAGTGCATTTCGTAAAAGAGCGAGTTAAAACAGTCTTGCAGGCAACTTTCAATATGTTGCATTGGATAAGTGGATTGGTGTAAGATCAATTTTTATTTTACCAAATGAGCTCCCAAAACATATCTTCACGATGGGCATAGTCAGCAGTTTAAATGTTTTTCTGAGTTCACAATTGAAATAAAAAATATCTTACACCAATGTTGACAAATACTCTGTTTCTTTTATGCTTAGTTCTGTTTTTAAGGTTTTATTTTTCACAAATTATAATGTGACGTAATTTGTTTTTCCAAGATGACATCATTTTTCTACAGTAACTCTACCTGGCTTTTATTATTTCCCTTTGTAATTTTGCTTTATTTTTTTTTAATTTGTTGGATATCTCTGTCATTCATGGTCAGATCTTGATGAAAATCAGGCTTTAATGTGGTTTCAACGTAACGTTTCTTGTTATCTGATATTTTAATTGAATGAAACCTTATTTTACCGTAATGCATAAAGAAAATACATTTATTTGTATATTATAGGATTATATAGATAGTAAAGGATTATCAGTAAAAGATGTATTACAAGAATGTTGTAGACAAATGGAAGCTGGTAGATTCTCTGTAACTGGTAAATATAAACACTTGTTTTGTTTGTCAACATTTTATCTGAGAAAAATGTTATTATGATGTACATGACATTAAGTGTGCCATAAGTTAACAAACAAAAGTTAACCTTGTCTTATGTAAAACTTAGACAGAAATATAAAACTTAGTCAGAAAGTATTTAGAATTGTCAATTTTACACCCCCCAAAAAATATGTTCAACGGGTAGGAGTAGTGGCCCACTGAGAGGATTCATGGAAAAATCATGGAATTCAAAATCTGTATGAACCCTGTCTCAGGTTCGAACCTCCCAAGGGACAGTGCTTATTTTCTATAGCAAGAAATTTATCTACAGTTGTTCTACTTCACCCAGATCTAAATGGGTACTGTGAGAAATCACCTGCCTGAAATTTATTTCAATGATAAGTCGTTATTATAAAAAATTGTAAAATCAACTGAACATGTGTATAAAAGCAGACTTTAAAACCACACTTTTTCTACTACCACATTTTTTCATGGGTTTTCTCCATGTTTAGTTACCAACTGTGGCAAACCCTCTTTAAAAATTGTTGCAGACGATTAGATTTGGCTGCACATGTGCAGTTAAAGGGATAATTACCACTTCAATTAATGTAGTCCACAATACATGTTATAGTCCGACAATATTAACCTGAGCTTGACCTGTATGCAAGAATATATTAAACTCAGTATTTACAATCTATTTTTGTCTTCGTTTGTGAATAGCGCTTTACCGGAAAGCTGGAAGCTTTGGGCAAAAAACACATACTGAACAATTAATTTTGTTTTCATAATTTTTGTTTTCATAACAATAAATACTTTGAAACTGTGCCACAACATTATAGAATTACGCGTTTCCCCCAAAACTAATGTGCCCAAAATTAAAAGTACAATAACATGCCAGTTATACAAAACTGATTTATAGTCACATAGGTTGTTATAAACATGTGTATAACCGTATACATGCATATGAAAACTCACAATTTAATGTATGTGAAGTGTTTAATTATTATAAAAAGGTAGTTCAAGCTCAGGTTAATATTGTGGCTCTATAACAAGCAGATGAAATGTTGTTTGTGCAAATGAATTATATCTAACATGGTTTATGTAAGGGGCAGTTCTCTTGTAACCCTTCCTTTTGTTATATTATCCCGTGTTTTTGTTTAGTTTTATCAAAACCTCATGTCCAACACTGCTATCAGCACTTTGATTTTCAACTTTGTATCTCTTACCAGTATATATTGTTGTTTACAGCTCAAGGTACACATAGATTTACTACGGAGACACCTGTATGTTATGGCTGTGGATTAAATAGTTTTAAACAATTAGCATTTCAATATAGAAGAACATTAAAACAAGAAGATTTACCAAGTAGGTTTTATATTATACTAGAATTATCATGCTTGTTGTAGAATAAAACATAGACATGAGTTTTGATGTGCCAACCAGACATTACAAAAAGTGTTTTGACTTTACTGGACAATCGGTCCAGTGATCTTGCAAGAATCACTGGACCATATCAGGTTTCACTGAACCGGAAGAAATCATCAAAATGACCAAAAGTTGTCCTCATTTTAATTTAAAAAGAATGAAATTTTACTGGACATTTGGACCAGCTACAACAGACTTTTTACTGGACCTACTGGAATTTTACCAGTCAACACCGATGAACTGGCACTTTTTCGGAATGTCTGGTGCCAACATTAAATAACAAGTGATTAAAAGCTACCGGGCTAGCTCAGTGGGTAGCTCTCAAGTTTACTGGTCAAGGGGTTTGTGGAGTTTGGCCATGAAGTAATTTCTACAGCAATTTTACTACCTACCACTGGTTCTAAATCACTTGGGCAGTTGTCAGTCACTGACAGAAATATGTGTCTAGAAACTGGTTAACAACTAAATCCAGAGATTTAGCTTTTCCAAGAATGATGAGTAGGTTGACTGACCACTATGATATGACCTATACAATGTGTTGCTACATGTTCAAACATTTTTTTAAAATATCACTCACATTGTTTTGTCATACAAATCATTATTTAAGGTATACAGTCCCTTATGCCACTTGTAGATAAGTAATAGCTAATTTTGAAAAGTATGTTATGTTCTTACAAAGTAGGGTATTTTTCATTCATTACATTAAGTTCATCATTTTGTATGGATTAGTTTCATTGCAATGCTTGTGGTTGAAAAATTGCTGGGTAACAGGGTCATCTGGGCGGACTTGATTGTGCTACTCTTTTTACTCTTCTTGGGCTTTTCCCTCTGAAGTACAATAAAGCTATGCAGAGCAGGTACACTCAGCACACTCTGATCTTTCCTGCGCATAGGCAGGGAACTGTGAAGTGTAACATCACCAACAAACATGGCTGCACCTACAGAAAGAACAATACTGTTCCAATGTGAAACTTGTAAGATGTTTTTCATGTCCATAGAAATATTGAATATACATGAACGTGTATCAGCTGGTATAGATTCCTCATCCTCTTCTGACAAGCTACTAGACTCGTCAAACAAGGCTAATGCTATGCCAGCTGTAATATTTTTAATGGAAGCAGGCATGTTTTTACTCTATTTCATTTGATTCACAGATCTGAACGGAGTACTCTAGGAGTACACTGAAATTACTTTGGAGTAAACAGAGTAATTTGAATTAAGTCCGCCCCTGAAGTACATAATTATCTCCCATTTATAGGAAAATTTTAAGCAATTTTGAATATGTCCATAAAAAGTCTGGGTTGACATCGTTAAAGAATCTGACATGGTAAAATGTAAGAAATTCAATATAGAAACATGTATAATAAATACACCCTTAAAATATAGTTTTTATTAAGGGATTGTATACCGTAATCATATCAATCATTGAAGAAAACAAGTTATAAAAGTCTCTATTTACCAGGAACTATGTTTTAGTGACCCATTCTGTACACAAACGGTTTGACTGACCTTTGTACGGAGACGCCGCGCATCATGGGTAAACTGTTTATTTACCTGACCACAAGTGGCAATGTTTACATTCCAACAATTTCCCCCTTCAAGTATACTGAACAAATAGAGTATGTTTTTTGTGTCTACTCAATAAAATTTGACTATCCAACCAACTATCCTCATTGAATTAAACTTTTTAACCAGTAGTTAAACCTTCATCATAACGTGTTTACATCTGTCATTCTTTACACAGTAATTTGAAATCGAAAGTAGAATACACGGTTTAACTTTGCATCTATACCTATAGAGGTTTTAAAGTACTTCGTATACATAGATTTATATTTCTGTAGCTATGAGTTTTACATTTTAACTACGATTTTGTAAAAAAAACCGAAAAAATCCAACGATTTTGTCTTCATTCGCCGCACTATATTCTGTTGCGTACCAAACGCCGAATTTTAGGACGGTTGTGCGTCTTAGTATAGAGGTGATATCTTCACCTTCTATTTATAGAATGTTAGTGACCTTTCCATGAATCAGTTGCACTGTCTTTTTTATAAGGATGACAACATTTAGATTATGGAATATAGAACTGCAGCGTATATACAGGGTGATTCATAATATCTGATACAGTTTCATATGTTAATAGATTGTTGTTCTGTGATTATTCAATTATGAATATTGTATCATAATATAAAAGAGTATATGAGACAGTTTTATTTTTGACTAAAGTACGAGAAAAATATTGAAGTCACGTCGTTATCCATGATGTCATAACAAATGCTGTTTTAAGATGGCTCTCTTGAAGCAAAAGGATACTGATGTTAAGCTTTATTTTGAAAGTAATTCACCAATCACAACAATTAGAACAATAAAAAAACCTTATAGTGATAAGGTCTACATACCTTAACCAACATCAGTACAAGAGTTTAATTAATTAATTCGAAGAGAAATGAAAATGTAAGTCCAGAGATGTTAGCATCCACAATAGAAAACTTAAAGAAATGACTTGATGTCATTATTACCAAAAATGGACGTCACATTGAACATTTGTTATAAATTCTATTTTCGGTATGCGGATAACATTCCAAACATAAGTATGGTATGTTGTATATCAAACAAAACTTAAGAGCCTTTAGATTATTACTCTGTAAAAATTGTGTGTCTATCGTTGAACATAATTATATGTGCTGCTAAATTTTAAAACTGTATCAGATATTATGAATCACCCTGTATGAAGGTTGACTTCTGTGGCAGCACTTGCTAACCTGTTACGTAATATCGTATAATGTTTTGTATGATTGATATTTCAGATAAAGCTTTGAATAGAGCAGATTGTTACTGGGGACATAAATGTAGAACACAACGTAATAAACCTCATCATGCAAGGTAATTTATAACATCCATTTACCTTTTACATATAAGCTTGAGAAGTTGTTTTTGTTAACTGATGTACAAAACAACAGACTGCAGAAATGAGAAATTCATTGTATAGTATTCTAATCTATCTGAATGTGTACAAGATGTAAGACAACTGGTTTTTGTTTCTGGTTCAAGTTTTTGCTCACCTGAGCATGTGGTGTAAAGCTAAGTTGGTAGCGCACCGGGATTTGGATACTCGTGCCAGAGGGGGTGCGGGTTCTAATCCCACCTGGGGAGGTTATACCCTTCCATGAAAATTTGACAATAAAGTTGATTTTCCTCCATTGATTAGATAATATGGAGAAGTTTCTGGCCTTGTGCAAGGGTAGGTGAGTACTGGTTATAGACAATGGTCCAGGAAAGCTAGGTTAGGTGGGCTGGACGCCGTAAAATGACCTACAATTGTGTTGACATGGTGTTAACTCAAATAAATAAATAAGTAAAGCTAAGTTTAGCATTCTTATTTGTCAAGTCACATGCATTGTAAGTGTGTCACACCAATTGAGAAGGTATGGTACCGGTATACTAATTTATTTTAGCTCGATTGTAAAATAAGTCCCACAATACTGAGCTAGTAGGACAAAGCTTCTTGGTCAAGGAAACAACAGGGTGAGTTTTAGATGGGATTTGAACCAAGGTGGAGCTGGCTATCCAATGATTACCTGTCCAACATCGTAAGTGCTCGGCCACGCCTGCTTCTGATGATTTGAGAAGGGGGTGTCAAATAGCTTTTATATGTCTCTGGTAGCCAGGCTCCTGTCTATGGCACTGTTCTGTACCTACTTCGGGTTCTGGCCAACACTTTTAAATTTTAGTAACTTTTACCTGAAGCTATCAGTTTCTTGACAGCTATGTGCATCTTAGTTGCTACTGCACTAAATAACCTTTACTCAGGTGTGTTACTCTGGCCTATCTTGATCATCTTGTTTAACCAAGTCATCTGGTAAGCTGTGAACTACTACAGTCATTGATTTATGTTATGACAAGTAGAACTTACAAAGATATCTACAAGACAAGACATTATATTTTATTCAATATTTGTCACCTCTCTAGTTCACTCAGGTCGATAGCAAATTTGACTACAAATCAAGGGGTTATGCAGTTGATTTCTGGTGGGAAATCTACATACCTTCGTGGGGTTTGGTTATGAAATATTTTCTATGGCCATTCTCTCACCAACTATTGTATCAGGTAGGGCAGATGACAGCCTCTAGCTGGGTTATGTGCCTAATACTATGTTAAACACAAGAGTCTTGAGATCGCGGGTTTAGCACAAAACAGTTGTAACTCACTCTTTTCTTAGATTTAGTTACAACCGGTTTGTGCTAAACCCCCAAGATGTTGGCTCTTTCAGGGATCATGCATAGATCAACTGATTGCCTTTATATAACTGAAAAAAGTTGTAATTCAGCTTACAGAATCAAACATTATATTCAGCTGATATATACTGTGGGATGTCTTATCCTTGTTTTACAAGTGGCCCGGCTAGCTCAGTTGGTAGCACACAAGTCTACTGATCGAGGGGTTATGAGTTGGATTCCCGGGCGGGCCATACTTTTGTGGAGTTTGGTCATGAAATTATTTTTACGGCCATTCTCCCTCCTACCAATGATTTTTAATTATGTAGGGCAGTTGTCAGTCACTGACGAAAGTGTAGTTGGTTAACAGCTAAATCCAGAGATTTAGCCTTTCCAGGAGGAGTTAGTAGGTTGACTGACCTCCGTAATATGACCTATAAAATGTGTTGCTGCTGCGTTAAACCCAACAAAACAGCAAACATCCTTGTTTTACGTAGTTTTATAGTGTAATATTATAAACTAAATGATGAATTAGTGAAAATATATTCTATAAATATTGTATGAGGTATTAATGTATTTTATGTATGAAGTTTTTATTATCAATAGTTTGTTTGTCAAATTTTCTCTGAAAATATTTGTTTTTGATGTTAGATATGTTGATTGCTTACACATTATAATGCTAACTACATGTATATCTAGTCCAAGGTAAAAATTATTATGAAATGGAGTAAATTGTTTGTAAATTATTTGTTCAGAAATAGTGTTATAATTCTATCTTTCTTTGTATTTCAGAAATTTCAACCATATATGTGACCAGACGAGGCAATATTAGTTTGATTACCATGGCAACCAGACTTGATGACATCATTTTACTTTGACAACCAGTATTCTTAAATGTATAACATTCCAAACTTCTCGGCCATTCACTACAAATTATCTTGAACTTATATAGACACCATGTTTGAAGGATTTTTGTGACATGTAACCAAATGAAGTGCTTTTATCAGTGTTGAAGTAAACAAATGCATCATTGATTGGCAATGCTTAATGTCTGGTTTACAGTCCATTCATTTGATGTTTACAATTCAATGATACTGCCGAACAATATTTAGCATATTTTTTTTAACAAAGCCTATTGTGTTTACAACAAGAATTGGTCTATAGTATTAAATGTTGCCTTTTTTGGTAGTGCTTTGCCTCAGATTAGTGGCCAAATTCCCAAAATTCTTGGTGGAACCCCACAAGTCTTTCAAGATTTTTATTCAATAAATGCCATTAATGGTCAAGGTGTTCATAATGAAATGTTTGTTACTTTGGTAAACAAATACTTATTAACAATCATGGCATATTCCTGGCAATCACTATTAACAAACTTTATTGTTACCATGGCAACCATTATGTACTCATCATTTTTATACCCCCGCTTCGAAGACAGTATACTGTTTTACCCTTGTCCGTGCGTGTGTGCGTCTGTTACGAAAATTCTGTCGCAGTTTTCTCAGCAACTATATCATGCAGCAGTCTAATACTTTGCATATTGCTTCATCCCATAGTCCCATGTGGTGTAAAGCGATTTCATGCTCCTTGCTCATCTACTTCCTGTTTGTCGCATATTTTTAGATTTTGGCGGGGGTATCACTAGTGAGCATTAGCTCACAGATTTACTTGTTACCTTAGCAACAATAGGGTGAGCATGATGCTATTGTACACAATCACATCATTTCTATGATAACCATGTTATGTTTTAATCAATAACAGCCAGCACTGTCCGAGTCACATACAATTAAAATTCATCATCGTTTGTGTAATATTACTTATATGTATATATAGTGTATTGACTTGGAACTGTGCCAGCTGCCTATGGTTTAATATTATATTAATACATATTGTATTTATCATATTATTATTATTTTTTTAACGTCGCATTCAACACATATATAGGTCATATACACGACGGCCAGCTCTTCCTACTATAGGTTTTCTGGACACTTATCTATCACCAGTACTAACTTACCCTACCACGAGGCCGACAACTCATGTATAGGGTATGACCTGCCGCGACCGGGTTTCGAACCCGAGATCTCTGGATTCAAAGTCAGACATGCTAACCACTACGCTATGACCGCGGTTCGTATTTATCATATAAAAGTTCTTATTCTCAGACTGCTGTTTGGTTATAATCGTGATTTTGTTAAAATAGTAAGGCAGCTATTGTATGTATGTTTATATGTTTTATATGTTGACACAATCATGTCATAAGGCTTACTGTTAGAAGTGTTCTATTTGTTAACTTTTTCTGTGTTCTGATTTAGTTATTTTTTAGATTAATATATCACATCATTTTTTCTCTAAGATAGAGTCATTTTTCTAAAGGTGATGTCATTTTGCATTATATTTTTACTGCAATGAAAAGTTCAAATGTTTTTTTTCACTTTATAGGTACTCATTCACAGACTGCAACTTTAATATCAACTTTTTCTAAAACTATCTAACTTGTGTGGAAGCATTTTTTGAAGCAGGAAATTAGTGATTTGATAATGACAATTTTAGTGCAAATTGACATACAACTACAAATGATGGTGTTTCAAGTAGTAAAAATCTACCCAGTTTGTCACGGTATAGACAATTCCAGTGCATTTTGTAACTTTTATTGTATATTTCTTGCGATCTCCAATGTTTTATAGCGCACCTGACTATCTTGGTAAATATGTGTCCTGCAGTAGAAAAACCAAAAGGCAATGAATTGTATACATAAAATTCATGGCTATTATTATATGACCATGAAAAACCTAAATATGTCTTATTAATTGGATTTATATCTACATGATGATAAGCACTCTTCAAATCAAATGTAAAAACTTAGCTAAAAATATCAATCATTTCCTCAATTGTACTGATTATCAGTCTGATGTCATCAAATTTGACACTGAACAAATGCAAATATGGGTTTATATGCCAGCAGTCTAAGACAAGCCTAGGCTTACCAGCCTTATTATATGCCACAGACAAAGGATTTACTACCCATGGTTTATCATCTACCTCTGATATAATGCCTTTTAAAAGTAATTTTGCAATATCTTCATTTACAAAATCAGGATTATCTCTTGCAGACTTGTTATTCTGCAGCTGAATCTTTCTGGTAATGTTTTTAATGGCAAAATATAACCATAACTTATTGTATCAATGATATATTTGTTGTCCGTTATTTGCCTCCATGCATTAATCCTTTGTTCAAGACGACTATCAGGTGACTCAGTTGATACACATTTATCCGTAATGCCTTTCTCTTCTTTTGTTCTCTTTCTGACAAATGCCGATTTTATTTTTCAAACAAAATTGAGAAGCGTTAAATGTACTTATATTATTATTGGAAGCTGTACCCTGTTTAATGTCCTGCATTACCACAATTAAAACATACTCCAGGTCTATATTTGCTATTATTGCGTCCATCAGTACGATTTGTTTGGTTAAAGTTCATTTCTTGTGTCTTATTCAATCGTTTGTAAGGCCAGTTGCGAGCTTTGGTTTTTTTAACCTTTTCTGCTTTGGCCTTCCTCGAAGCCCTTGCTTCTGCTTTAAAAATTCTTTTCTCATCGTCGCTGTCTGAAGCGATTGGATTAGTTTCATCTTATGCAACCATTTTCCAGCCTAATTCCGACGAGTCAGCAAGCTTTATGAGATTTTGTCTCTTCTTTATTAGTTCTATACCTGAAAAGTTCATAATTTAAAGCATTACATTTTGTTTTTGTATATGATTTTTTAAATTGATTACATAATAATAATCTATATAATAGTAAACGAAAAACTGATTTGTTAATGGATTACTATTAAATCCACCTTTAATATATCTCTATATACAAACGCTCGTAATTGCATACACGTAAATACACGCAGGTGTTTTATATTTATACACATATTTGTGAAGACATATATGCTGCCCATAATTACATAAATATACATGTTCATGTACGCGCATATACGCGTATATAAATACAAATACATAAATGCTTACAACATCGTTGAATATACATATGCTTGTAAACAATACGTATTAAATATGTAATCAGTAGAATTGTGTCATAAGTAAATCCGTTCGTAATAATATTCGTTTATAATCATCATATTATATTTTTTTACATATTAAATCGTTTACTATGAATTAAATTTTACTCTATCGCTAACATTTGCGTTATGTATTAAAACTTAGCATAATGAAAACTAATGCGTTATTCATTCTAGTATTTGATTGTTACATACCAAAATTTTTAATCCTGTTTCACGAGGTAAATTCTTCAATTAACATACATGTATAATTTTCTTCATTGTAAAAGTTTTATGAACAATAAGAAATGTTATAATAACATTTTCATTCGTCACATACATTACACTTTTGTGTCATGACTTGTGTATTTGCTTGACATTAAACCTATCTTACTAACTTTACGACAATTATGTTCTTTGATAAAATTCTTTCAATTATTATGCTATGACATTGCGTGTTTTTAAGATTAATTTCATTCAATATTTCATTTAAATATAAAAAAATGTCGCCCAGACGTATACATTGTAATTTTATTGATTCAAACATTAATTTATCTACATGACTTAAAGAGTAAACGAAAATAAAAATATTTTACCGTCGGATAAAGCTTCTTGAGCTGTTTCTAATTGGTTTGTATTAATGCAGTCACGAGCTGTTTGCATTTTTCTGCAACCTTGGCGTTAATCTTATTTTGTTCTTCGTTGCTCTTTCTCTTAAAATTGGTTTTTATCGTATCTAAACTTGAATAAAATGAAGGAGCACTTATCTGATTTATCATTCCTTCAATATTTTTCATCAACTCATTATTGTTGGTTTTCAGTATTGTATTTACTTGGTCTATGATGTTCGGTTGTTCGTGAGCTGTTCCTTCCGCCATTGTTGTTTTCTTAAGTTTGCAATCAAGTTCCATGTGACAAAGCCTAGCGTAGAATGCTTTTTACCCGCCAAAATTCCATTTATATGCCCGCTACATCACGTGAGTCTCACTGTCTCACGTGACCTATACCGTCATATAAAAACCTACACCATATGGTTTGTACTGTACAAACGTGAAGACATAAGTTCTGCTCTATACTGCGTACTTGCAGAACTATTGATTAATTAATCATATTTGATATGAAATCCTTGTTTCTTTTCCCACTAATGTACCCTAAGTCAGTCAATGTATAAACGATCAAGTCACATATCTGTCTCTCAGAACAAAATAACTGACCCTGAATTTGATAGATGTAGGGATGCTTTTGGCTTAGTGTTAAAATTCCATTCTCTTCTTTTAGATAAGGAACAGTTTTCGGTGAAATCTTCTTGTATTTAGCATTAAAGGGACACTTCACTTCTACAATTTTATTACTGTTTACAACACCATCTGAAGATGCCCCTAAAATGGCATACTTTTTGAAACATATATACCACAATATGTAGCAGTTGAGTGTGTATCTTGCTCATATTTGTGGACTGCCTCCTTTTCATATTTATTACCATGTCTCATAGCTTCAGTCTGCTTTACACAGTTCCCTTGCACGTAATAACGAGCTAATACATCAAGATCTGTTTTGTCTGTAGCTGTGCACACTCTATAAAAATTGGAGTTTTGTATTCTTTTCTGTCTTTCCTCAAACCAACGGTCATTAGTATTTTGTCCCCTAGTAAACTTTTCAATATCACAATGGTTCTTGTCACTGATCTCAGTAATCTTATTTAATCTCAGAAAGTTATCTTCATGCGTTGATTTAAAATATTCATGGTCGTTCGCATAAGCTCTGATGTTAGCTGGTTTAAAAGTTTGACATATTAGCGTTTTGGAAATTCCATGAAAATTCATGCAAGTATTGTGGTAGTCCGAAAATGCTTCAACTTTTCTAAATCTTGGGGGACGTGTATCAAACTCTTTAATATCACATATATTAGCTCCACCTAAGTTTAAATCTCTAGATTATAATGGAGACCCTTATGTTTCTTTGTTTTATGAAATGTTTGAAGCCGTTCCGTTCAAGTAAAAAATCCTCCATAAATTCACCAGTTTAAATAAACTAACAACATGCATATAGTACAGTCCTCACATGCTTACAATGTCCAAAAGGCCCTTCTCAAGCACCAAATTCACACTGGGCTTCACAGATGTATCCATTCTTTTTAAATTAAATGTCAACAAGATAGCTAATGGTCTTCCTCATGTCAGCCCTACAGGCACTGCGCATAAATTCCAAAGAATATTATTTTCAAAATCTTAAATATATTAAGAAATTCTCCTCATACATGTCTATCACTTTCTTATCGAATTCAACAAAATACTGGTGGAAATACTCCGTGACCTTTTCTGTAGTCACAGTTGCCATTTTGGTGTCTGAATTGATGTCTTTGTAGTCACAGGACTTTCATTTTCCTTCATTTTGTTTTCTAAAAACGCAATTCTGTATTATATTTAATGAGTCACATGTCGCATTTCATCCATTTCTTGAGTTTTCTACAGTCCGGAAAATACCATAACTTTGATTTTGGTTTACGTGTGATTTTTAAACAAGGAATATGAATACATTTTATCGCACAGTATTCATTGTCACAGCATATAATTTCACCAAATTCAACTTGGTCACAATAACACCATCTTTCTTCAACAGGGTTAGATATTTCATTCTCGACATGTGTGGGCTTGGGACGGGTCTGTCTTGGTCCTTCTGTTGGTCTCGGGCTTGCAGGACTAACTTCTGCATTGCTGGTGTGTTACGATGTGTTTCTCTGCGGACACAGTTATCTCCCCTGGTTTATAATTAAAAGACTGAACAATGTATCAATGATATAGATTAAATTAGGTAGAACTTTAACGTATATAAATATGGAAAACCATGAAATGGCAAATATACCAACATACAATTAATACAATCTCAAATGCGCCACATTTCAAATAAAGCCCGACAAAACCCCAAATAAAGGCAAAGCACAGTAAAGGCAATATAGAAAGGTGGCACCAGGAAAAGGCAATAAATGGAATCCTTCAATGTGCCCAATATGGTTTATCACCTACTGTTCCCAGTGATGATTACTCTCCTCGGTTCTAATAACAAACAAATAAACAACTTATATTAAAAGTAGAGTCAACAAATAAACTTGAATTCATTAGCAACAAGTATAACTAAAATAAGGTACATACATATAATACAACACATACATACGTTTCTGCTGCATACTACAGCCAAGACTTAGACAGTGTAACCATCTGTCTGAAAGTCCAGTGACCCTGTAAAAACCAAGGGATAAGACATTACTTAAAATGATCTGTGTTAGTTTCTATAGCCTATCCGCTAATATGATCCAGCAAGTCTTCTCGTCCAGCTGATGACCATATATCCTCCTCTATTCAAAAATTAACGATCATGTACGAAATAAACAAATTTAAATACACTCTTTCTAGTCAAATGTTCACTACTTTAGTGGCGCACTAATTTTCCGACAGTGCGAGACCTCAGTAAAAAATGTTTACATGTAAAGGATACTGACCAATCAAAACGACTATAAATAAGGCTTGTTTGTTACGAAATGGTTTTGTTATAGTTTCCTTCTTTTTTCTGACTAAGACCTAAGGACAGAGCTTCTGAATATGGATGTTGTAAAATATTCTGGAAAGATCTAGCAGGATTCTTTCGTTTGTATCTACGGAATTCTTTGTCATAATATAATGCTGCTGTATCTCCAGCTCTCTGACTCAACTTTCTCATCGTCTCTATGTACTGCATTAATTCTCCTGATGCATTGTTGTACTTTTCTGTGTATATGGCAACAAATACATGAAATGCCGTATACCATCTTGAAATAGTTGTTATTTTCTTTTTTTGATGGACCTTTCTTTAGTACCACCTGCCCATCAGTGCATTCTACCATTCTGAGAGTCTGGTCATCCTCATCCATCACATTGTCATCTAAAAGCCAACTCAAATCTACATACTCGTTAGCCCAGATTTTGTCATTGACTCTGGCATCCACATGTAAATCTAACATGTTACCTGAAACATCTCCCATCGGCTCTTAGCATGTTGACGTGCTAGGTACCGGTTCTATTACTTCTACTGCTTCCTGCTCTTGTTGCTGAATAGTTTGTTGTGGTTGGACAATTTGCATAGCAACTCTAGTGTTTCCACCACACTTTTAGTAACCATGGGCACTAAGTCTTCAACAATACTTTTTCTCTTCGTCTGAGAGATGCTGCCCTTTATTTTGCCCGGTTGGGACATCTAACTTTCTTTTAGTTTTACTGGTTCTTTTTGTAGTAGACATGTCGACTGAAATCAAAAGTTTATACTAATAATGTTACCGTAATTCAAGCATCCATATAATGGATGTCATGTAATTGTTTAAGTTAATTACCACTTCCTGTCCAGTTTTGTTTACTTGAAATTGTGTATTTTCAAGCTTTTGGTAACGACTGAATTATAGCACCTCTAATGTTTTTATAATATTTATCCAACCCATGGTCATTGAAATGTAATCCATCTTTATAAATTGGATTAGTTGAGTTTTTTACACCTTTAATGTTCCAATAGTTTATACGGGGCAACTTGGATACTTCCTTCTTCATATAGATGTTACCATAATGAACAAAAAATCCATATTTATCAGCAGTTAAATGTCTTGGAGATGGACGAGGTAAAAACTGCATTATTGTTGCTTTTACAATACCGTATCTACTCACAAATGTTGAAACGAGATTGACCATCTGCAAAACTAAAAGTTCTATCTCCTCCTCACTCATACCAGGAAAATCAATGTCATTGCCTCCAAATTGGCAGACTAAATAACTTGACCGTAATCGCCTTATGGCATCTTCCCATCTTCTGGCATGATTTTTTTAACGAATCCGGCCTCTACTAATCCAACAAAATTGGATCTTCACGTCTGGACCCAGATCAAAATAATTAGAGCCATTAGTCCTATAAAGGTATCTTTCTAACTAATTTATGTGAAATGTTCCCAGAATGAGAACAAACATTTTATTAAAACACTGCTTACCTAAACTATAAGCAACTGTTAATAAAGATAAACAGCCGACAATAAATACCGAGTCTGACTGAGCTGTTAGTTCAATAATTAAAAAGTCGTTGTACAGAAATCACAAACACTGAATTACAAACAGGGTAAGTATTTTGAATGGAAAGTAAGATAGTTTAAATCACATAAAATTTTAATTTTTTCTATAATCTTATGTTTTGTTTACAATATATTTATTACACATGTAATCTGTAGTTTGCAAAAGAATGGAAAAAATCTGGAAGCATGCTACTGAAAAACTTTCGAATGAAAATGTATATTGTAACAGATATTTTGAATCATGCATATGAAGGTACAATGCCATTTCTATAATTGCAAAGCATGAAACATAGATATTATGAATTATGCATATGAAGGTACGATGCCATTTCTAAAATTGCAAAGCATGAAACATGAAAAAATTATTTCCGATGATAACTTAGTTTCCGTGGCTGTCATTGGCTCTATGAGTACACGATAAGTCTTAGCCAGTCCAATAATACGTTCCACATGTACTCTCTTACTAGAGATTTTACGGTCCCTCAAAACTGTTTGACCAGACATACGATTCTTTTTCTTGAAGAATGTTGGTATGTTGATGTGTACATCATGTGGAGCAAAAATGTCCTGTACGTTAAACCCCTTGTCGGCCATGATACTGTCATTTTTACTGCACATAGTTGTTAAAGGGCTTCTTTCTACTGTCTATCACTAGTAGAACCACCATATGAACTTGAGACGTAAGAAACCAGGCCGCCAGGAGTAGTGCCCACTAGTACTTTCACTGTATTTCTGTTTTTGTATGTTGAAAAAGTAGCCTGTTGTGCGGTGTTTTTTTTGGCTTTTTGATAGGACATTCAGTTCCATCTATTATCACTCTAGTATTAGGAAAGTTCCTACGAAAACTTGATGGAGCAAAATGTTTATTTCTAAATTGGATTTTGTAACAGATAGATATCTATGTAACATATTGATAGGACAAGCAGAAGTCTCTCCCCTAGAAATCATGATCTCTTTACCACATCTGTACATGTCCGTTTTACTCTTTTTTATATGCACGGTTAAGTAATCGTTTTTGATACTTAAATCACAAAAACGTAAATCACTGAGTTCATCAAAACGTAAAAAACCAGCATAACTTAATAAAATCATTGTTAAATCTCTGATGACGATAACATCATTAGAATCAGAAAACAATTTACATAACTCTATCAATTTATCTGTAGAAATAATGTCTTTTTTCTGATTAGGTCTAGAATTCATCCGTCTTGCACATTCAAGCATGGATTTAACCAGATTATTTTCTGTTGGATCTACGAAATCGTTTATGTTATGATACCATTTAATTCCATAAAAGGCTGTATTTATAACGCTTGAAGACTGACCTCTATCAATTAAATGTGATAAGTACATTGCTACATGAATAGAAAAAACTGGTTTATATGGAACACCTTTTAAATGACAAAATGCTATGAAAGCACCCATCTGTCCTGAATATTTCGTAACAGTATTGTCAGCTTTAGAACCCAAGACATGTGTCGCCATTCTGTTGATAATATTTGTTTCATTGTCTATATGAACTCCAGCGTCATCAAATTTCCGTTTTAAACTATCTTTCAAACCAGAACCTGAAATCATTAGATGTATATTAACACATATGTATACGTAATATAAGTTCGTGTTTTCTCGTAACAAAGATCATCTAAACTATTCTTTGTGGAAACATCTAAATGCTATCATTCTAAAAGAAATTTTATCATTCGTAAAAATTCCTTTATTGCCTCTTCCTTCCAACAATGCGTTTGTAAACGGCAAAACAAAGTAATCCTGTATGAAATATTTAAATGTACCGTTCTTGTTTACTAATGATGGCCAGAAAACCGAAGATTTCCATTCGGGAACGACTAATGTAGCTTCATCATAACTTATTTTTTCGATACATTGTGCCACTAAATCCGGTGGTGGAACTAACCAATTGTTGTCACTTGTCCACATCTGTGTGAAACAATTTATCGCCTCGGTACCTGGAACCCACCACTTAGAATTAAAGCGTTTACATTTAGTATTGTAATGAGTGGCAAATCTATCAACTGTATATGGACCCCATAATTTATCCAATTTATGAAAAATACTATCACTTATAGACCAATCGTCACTAGACATCTACTCAAATAGTCTGCCTCTATAATCTGGTTTCTAGGTACCCATACTGGAATAATTCTAATATTATGCCTGTCGCAAATTTAAGTCTCGTAAACAAATGTCGTGCAATGCGTCAATATTGCTACCCGAATTTAAGACATATTGAACATTTTTGTTATCTGAATAAATAAAAATATTTTTGCATTGTAATAATTCTATATTGGTACACAATACTCTATTTACAGCCTCTAATTCTCGCCAAGTAGAACTTTTTCTGGTTTCTTCCATTGACCATGCTCCATATACTACAGAACTTTTATAAATACCTGTTTGTTTACAAATGTTATCAATATTGATACTTATCTCACTTCCGGGAGTCAAACCACTTTGTTTCAATATGCATGAGTCATTATTATTTTCATTTTTAAACATATAAGTAAGCTCACCTTTTGCGACCTGACTGTCATGCTCACATCTGGGAGCCTTATTTACATTATGTTCACTTCCGGGAACATTATTTACACAATGCTCACTTCCGAGAGCCTGAATTTTACAATGCTCACTTCCTGGAGCCCGATTTTCACAATGCTCACTTCCGGGAGCCTGAATTTTATAATTCTCACTTCCAGGAGCCTGATTAGCATAATGCTTACTTCCGGGAGCTTGATTTTCACAATGCTCACTTCCGGGAACCTAATTTTCATAAAGCTCACTTCCGGGAGCCTGATTTACGTAATTATTTCCAAGAGTATGGCAGTTTTGCTTACCTTCATTAGTCTTACTAAAACACTCACTTTCAGAAGACTGGTACCTTGGATTACTTTTCTTTGCTTGATATTTTTTATCATCTCCGTGACTTAATATATAATGCTTATACCTTGGGTTTTTTGGATTTTGTTCAAAATCAAAATCACATTGCTCATATCCTGCATAGCACATATGGATACTATTGCCTGCACCACTGCCTGGATATAATACCAAGTGTTTCTTTCAACATCCCATAAATAATGTGAATCAAAAGGCAATTTTCTGTCCTATTGTTAGTTACATACCCGCCGTAACCGTTGGCGCTAGCGTCTGTGACTATGCTTAAATCAATTTGCACGGTCTCTTTCGTTAGTTTACCTTTAGAGTTTAAATTATTGGCATTTTTTACCCAAAATAATAACTCGTTTTTTTTGCCGTTATACTTACCTTGATCGGTGCGTAATCTACCCACCGGTGAAATATTCTCATACGTGGTTACCTTAGCACGTGTTTCTGGTTCATGCTTTCTTACTCCAGGAAGTAACGTTTGGTTGTCGTTAAACGTTTTAGTGATATCAGAAATACCTGTTTCATGATCTTGATATAACATACAATAGATTTTACTTAACTTATTGTTACTCTGGCTGGTACTTTGTCCATTACATTCATTTTTCCAGTGACCAGGTTTTCCACACAAAAAACAAAGTCCAGGTTTTACTTTCTGCTTTGACACCGTCGTGTTTGAATTGTCTCCACGTCTATATGGCCATGCTCTTTTAGCTGAGACTTTGGTTTTGTTAGCTTTAATCTTTCTGCTTGCTCTTGCCTCCGCTTTATAAATCCTTTTCTCATCTTCACTATCACTGGCGATAGGATTTGTCTCAAACTCATTAACAGTCTTCCAACCTAATTCAGATGAATCAGCCAGTTTAATAAGTTTTTGTCTTCTTTTAAGTGTGTCTTTGGCTTCTATAATGGTTTTTTTTGCAGCCGATAAATCTTGGTTATCCAGCGCTGTATCAATATCATTTAATTTTAACATGACTTTTATATCGTTTGTCTTAAATTGTTCTTCGTTGCTTTTACGTTTGAATTTAGGAATCTCTAATAAATTTAAATTAGCAATTTTTAAAGAGTTATCATTTATCTTGTTCATCATTGTTCCAATTTCCCCCAACAATTGTTGGTTATTCCTTTCCATCATTTGTTTCAATTTATCTTTAATTGATACAGTTTCCATTCTTGCTCCAAAATAAACTACGTGTACAAGGTTCCAAGTCTAGCATAGAACTGAATAGTCCATGCGCTATTCCGTGCACTAACCGTTTCCTGTCACATGACTTATCGCTAGGTGATAAAACAACCCGTATGTTGTATACAAAACGGTGAAGACATACGTTTTGTCGCTATACTACGTAACGCGCAGAACTTAAAATTAAGAGGAGGATGGGAGGAGGTGGTATATTACTATATAATATATTTTATGATATTAGGTTTCGTAACTCAATGTCACTATGGTCCTTTATATTGGAAATATTTTCATTTTAACTATGCAGTTCATTGTCTCTTTGTCCTATTAGCATGACCAGCAAAAGTCACTTATAGCTTTTGAATCAGTGGACTAAAGTACATAGTACCCATGACTGTTGATATTACATGAACATGTCTTGTATGGTGACAAGACAACCTTATGACATTTTGTTCTTCCTCTGAATTTACCATTAGTTTCTTGGCTCAAATTTCAGTGTCATTATTGCTGTTAATTCCTACATCTTGTTACAATAGCTGAACCAATAGACTGTAATGTTGTTTACACATTTCCATCATATTTCTTAATGTATTTTCTGTTCCATAAAATGTGATATATTTGTAGCATCTTTTATTTTCTCATAAATTTCATAAAATCTTGCAGGTTTTGTTACGAGTTAAATTTACCAATCTTAATTTAGCAGTTGCAGTAATGTTAATAAAAACGCTACAGGAGGCATGATCTGCATGGTTTATGGGTGTTTGATAGTTATGTGTTGAGATTGAAAGATAAAAAAGTTATTATAGACATTCGTTGGAAAATATTGGTCTTTGTAAACTGCTCTGTGTTGGTTTTGAATCTAAACTTCACATCAACTTTCCTTGGGAAAGGAACTGTATCCTAATTTTATAGTTAAGACTGATTCCTCTAAGTTACAAGAACTCTTCATGTGCATTGGTTTAATTTATTTGACTACTGAATGGTTCAAAATATTAGTATGTATGTGCATTGTATAATGTACTAAGTAACAGTCATTTTTACTTAGTTGTTGAAATTATTATAGTAAAGTTCTGCTGTATAAAGGTACAAGTTTACAGATTTGATTTATTTTTTCTATAATTTCAAAGTACCATTCAGAGTCTGTAATCGTGTCAAAAAAATAATTCTTATTATTTCGATAAACTTTGGGTAACCACTACCCAATTCTTATTAGCCATATAATGGGAATATAAAGTTAAACAACTAGTAATTGTAGTTACATAGATTTAATTGATGGGCGTAGCAATGCCCTTAATATTATTCAATACAGAAAACTAATAATTAGTTTACATACATACGCATGACTATTACTTTAACATAATACATAGTAGCTGTGAGATTGAGAGAGCATCAATACCTTATTGATATATGACAAAATAGTGGCAAAATATATGACAAAATAGTGGCAAATAAAGGCCGAGGTAGCTTGGCCCAACGTTAGCTTAACAACAACTAATTCCCAGGACAGGCATGCAGAAATCTAAATAAATTGATATAAATAGTGTGTGGCGATCTGGGGCCTTAACCCGGCAAGCATTTACGTAACTACTGACCAAGGTGGGGTGAAATAAATGCAGTATCAGTACATCCAAATATTTGACTAAAGACCTAGCATGGTCAAAATATGTTATACATATTGTATTCATTGTATACAATTATATAACTATTTATTGGTATGAGTGCCCCAGTTATTGGCAAATTTACGATGTTAACATCCATGGTCCATTTTGGTTTACCTCTAGCATGATCTCATATGCTACCTGTCATGGTCAAAATACAATACTTTAGTCATATATATCCATAATTGTAACTAATTTTGCCAGCCATGGCTACAGTGTATGTTCATGGAAATTTTTGCAGGCCCGCAATGGCCAAATATTCGACTAACACTAAACTATATTGCCAGCCCTGGCCCAATATTCGGACTTAAAACTAAAACAAAATCTACCAGCTATAGTCTAATATCCAGGTTTAGACATAATTCATTAAAATATACCAGCCTTGGTCTAATATCCAGCCATGGAATAAATTATTAAAATATACTGGTCGGCCTTGGTCAAATATCCAGCCATGGACAAAATCAATCGAAGTGTACCAGCCTAGGTCAAAATATCCAGCTATGGATGAAATCAGTTAATGTGTACCAGCCATGGTAAAATCTCCAGCCATGGACGAAATCAGTTAATGTGTACCAGCCATGGTCAAATATCCAGCCATGGACGAATTCAGTTAACATGAACCAGCCATGGTCAAACATCCAGCCATGGACAAAATCAATTAAAATGTACCAGTCATGAACCTAACAGTTAGCCATGGACCATGGATATTGTTACTTTTCCTTTGTACTTTAATTTTGATCTTGGGCTTCAACTTGGAGCTAAACCTGGCCTATCGTTGTTTGTATTTAGTCCGGACTGGCCAGTTAGCAGGGTCGATCAAAAGATATAGTATACCATTAAAAGGGTGAGCTGATGACCGCCAGGTCCACGTATAGTGCTACTGACAAGAACTCCAGCCAGCCCCTTAGATGGATAAATGAATTCTAGTAGACCACACACACTAAATATATAAAATCAACCATTAAATTGATTTGAATACACGACTATATAGTACAATAACATATTTTACTCAAGGTACTGGTGACAGTTTCAAGGGCCTTTTGTATTATAAATTATTCCACTTGGTCTATCCTTTAATGTTACTTAGGGGTCAATCGCTGAATACCGGGTCCAACATAAGTGCTACCGACAAGTTCAGCAACCTACCCCTAACACTAATAAATTATTTTCAGTATGCATTGCCCATATACTAAGTATATGGTATATATATATGGTCCAAAGAGTTATGGGGGATACGCTATGATATTGGTTCTTAATAATTGCCTTGATTATTTCTATCACCAGCCCCCTGAGCAAGTTTATTTCAATTTTTATAATATGTTTACATGCCTCTCATTGGGCCAAACCGTCTCGACTGTAACCATGATCATTTAGATATGGCACGAAAGTAATTGTTTTCTTTTTCTGGTAAGCACACTGAATAGATCCCAAACTGAATGTTTAATAAACCTTTGAACATCAAGTTAATGGCACTATGTCTTTATACCTTTTTAATGCTGTCCTGTGGTATATGTATGACTGGTTATGAAATCCATTGTTTCCTCATTACGTCTATTGTTCATGTATCACTTTCCTTGTTTGTAATAAAGGTTTAACCATCTGATTTGTTGTTTGGCATTTCTTCCTTGTTTTCGCCTACGCTGACCATATCTAGGTTGTCACTCTGACCTGTATGTTTACTTTTTCTTAAGTAGCTATTTAACGTAGTAGTGTGCTCACTAGTGATGCTCTCTCAAATTTCTTTACATACTTTCTGAAAATATATACGACAACTTGGCAGTATCTTGATCCAACATAATATTACATCACCATAATATAACAGATCAATGCTCAGGTATATTAAAAAAATAAATAGAATTTTAATAAATTAAGTATTTTTAAAATTCAACTTTGAATAGTCCCGAGGGTGGGTGGGGTGGGTTTCTCTTGTCACGGCAATAGCGCAGTAAAAAGTGAGCCGCATGTTGAGTGAGCGCTTCTTTTATGTAATTGCCGCCGGGGGCGTGGCCTGACGTTTACGCATCTTCCGGCGATAAACCAAAACAAAGTTACGAAATAAATTCAATGTATTTTTGAATGAAAATAATTGTTATTATTTCGATAAACTTTGGGTAACCACTACCCAATTCTTATTAGCCATATAATGGGAATATAAAGTTAAACAACTAGTAATTGTAGTTACATAGATTTAATTGATGGGCGTAGCAATGCCCTTAATATTATTCAATACAGAAAACTAATAATTAGTTTACATACATACGCATGACTATTACTTTAACATAATACATAGTAGCTGTGAGATTGAGAGAGCATCAATACCTTATTGATATATGACAAAATAGTGGCAAAATATATGACAAAATAGTGGCAAATAAAGGCCGAGGTAGCTTGGCCCAACGTTAGCTTAACAACAACTAATTCCCAGGACAGGCATGCAGAAATCTAA
Source organism: Mactra quadrangularis (assembly GCA_025267735.1). NCBI lineage: Eukaryota > Metazoa > Mollusca > Bivalvia > Venerida > Mactridae > Mactra > Mactra quadrangularis. Next base: position 10,113,454 of record CM046305.1, read on the forward strand.
ATAAATTGATATAAATAGTGTGTGGCGATCTGGGGCCTTAACCCGGCAAGCATTTACGTAACTACTGACCAAGGTGGGGTGAAATAAATGCAGTATCAGTACATCCAAATATTCCACTAAAGGGGGGTAGATTTGATGACTAACGGGTCCGCATGTAGTGCTACCGAAAAGATCATCGATCAAGCCCTTAGACGGTTAAGATGAATAGTAACTGACCATACATAATGGGTATTCTGCATAACTGCCCCGGAGAATTTTCCGCCACTTAATGCATAGCATTCCTCCAAAATTCTCCTAGCTTAGATGCCCTAGTTAGTTATATAAGACAAAAAACTGAGCTTTACTTATTTAAAACATTAAATGATATTCTGGTGATGGTTAGACAGGCCCCCTTTGATTTAAGCGTTACTACTACCTCTACTAGAAATAGTAATAATAATAATAATAATAATAATAATAATAATTATAACAGTCAAGCGATAGTAAACGCATTACATTTTTTATATGTTGCTGTTATATTATAAAGTGTATTTTTCTATAGCTTGTTTTAGCTCTTCCAAATACATGGCTATGCCTACGTCTGAAAGGTGAACCCCATCTTCCCTAAAAAATCCCCTTGTTTTTATATCTATGTCCATTTTTAGTTCATTTTGTTCCCCCAAAAGTTGTTTCCCCCATCTATTTACCCTTTTTCTTTTAAATTCCATACTTTGTTTAAACTTTTTATCCCCTTGCCAAATTCTTTGTATGATATCAATCCAAATTAGCCTTGTATTTGGAAAAGCGTTTTTTAGAAAGTCAATGCTGTTTTTTATTGTCCTCATTAGACTTCTAAGGAATTTACTTTCTAAGTCATTCCCACCTAGGTGAATGAATATGAATCGGGGGGCCTGTCTAAGGGCTACATCTAATTGTAGGCTATATATGGCATCGTCCCATGACATACCCCTAATTCCCCACCATGCCACAGTTAGGTTTTTCAGTCCGAGGTGCTGGTCCCTCTGTTTGGCTTTTTTATCCAGCCCAGTATGGGATGCTGTCCCCAATTACCCAGATATCTGAATGAGATAGATATGAAGTATGTAATATGCTATAATAATGGCAATTTCATTTATGAATACCAATGGGCCCCTAATTCATATTTTTGAAATCAAAGGGAGGTAATCGTGTCGTGGAATGACATGCTTTGATTACAAGTATGGCATCAGCAAGGGAGGTAACTCTATGTAAACATGACCTAAATTTTTCTCCCACGTGGGGTAAACACCACGAGGATTAATATTCGTTAGCTGAACCCATGTGTTTAAAATTAATATACGGAATAAACCTGTGCTATGGATTTACTGCCTTGTGGTTAGAATTGGTAATCAATTATCTCTTACTCATTATTTAAATAACTTTATTTTTATTTTGAGGTTATGAGAGCTATTTACTGCTCCTGGTATTAGCGAATATAGAGTTTGCATGCGTCTGAGCGCCATCTTCCTAATATTTTAATGGTTTCGTATGGGACTCCTTGTTTGCTTAGGTCTGATGCTCTGCCTATCCTGAAACTATGGGTTCTGTATTTTGCATTGTTTGCTCCAATTAATGACAACGATTTTTGTAAGACTGTTGCATATTGGTACCTGGTAAGTGCTGAACCATCAGAATGACAGAAAAAAGGACCTTGTATTTGAGGTCTTATTTGAAAGTATTTCTCTATCAGTTCTACTGGGCATATTTGTTTGTTAGTTTCTTGTGGCAATTTTACAACTATAGGACTACCAGCCTGGTTGTTTTTACATTTCCTTACAATCATTTGTAGGCTTTTACCTATCAGTTTGATGTCATTACAGGCTAAACAATTGTTTGTTTCCTTTTTATTGTTGCTGACAACTTCGCTAACACGGAAAAGGCCATGGTAGGTTAAGGAATATGCTGCTTTAAACATTGAAACCTCAAAGGTGTTGTGACACACCATGTGGAGCTTTTTACATATATTTAGTAGTAATTGCTTTGATATTGGAGCTCTAGAATCTAACGTATGATTAAGTCTTTTGCATCCTTCAAGTAATTTTTTAATAACAAATTCGTCCATAAAGCTTGGTTGGCCTTTAATTTTATTGACAAAGCTTAGGCCCGCCACATATGTATTAATTGTCCTATATGACAATCTAGATTCATGGCAATAAGTAATAAACCATATTAGATGCTCTTTTCTTGTTGGTTCTAACTCTAGGTTAAACTTCTGTGCAAACTTAATGTAAGCTCTTACGGAAGTTGTATAGGTGTCTCTTGTATTCTTTGCTATTCCATTTAATAGAATTTTATTGGATCTAAGTCGAATACCCTCCAAACGAGTGCTGGTATTGCTGCTGGGGCATTGTCCGCTTGTGGGGCTAGTTTTCTGAACCTGTCCATCTGAAAGCGTGACAAAGAATCACAAATATTGTTAAAAGTGCCCGGCACATGTGTTGCCCGCAGTAATGTATTGGTCCTAAGGCATCTCATTGTAAGGGCCCTTAGTATAGAAATAGTAAGGTTTGACTTAGAGGTTAGGCCATTAATGGCCTGTACAACTGCCATGTTATCACTAAAAAACCTTATTCTTTTATTCTTGACTTGGTCTCCCCAAATCATCATTGTTACTAAAATTGGAAATAGCTCTAGAGCTGAAATATCAATGGTATAACCTTTAAGGTGCCAGTGGGATGGCCACTTTGCATTGCACCAATGGCCCTCACAATAAATGCCAAAGCCCAACCCTTCACCGCCAGCACTGTCTGTGGATATTTGCAAGTCCTCGTTTGACACCCAAAATCTGTCGTGAAACATTGATATGCCGTTGAACGATTTGAAAAACTTAAGCCACATGTCAAGGTCTGTTTTTATATTTTTATTTACTCTTATATGATGGTGCGGTTTTGTTAGGCCACTCACAGAATTGGAGAGGTTTCTACAAAACGGACGACCTGCAGCTATTGCTTGGCAACAAAAATTTAATGACCCTATCAAAGATTGCATCTGTTTCAGAGTTGTCTTGTCTTTTGATAATATATTCTTGATTTTTTCTATTAAATTTTCAATTTTATCTTGAGGTATCCTTATTTCCATTTTAACTGAGTCTAGTTCTAAGCCTAGGAATATGATAACCGTGACTGGTCCCACTGTTTTCTCTTCTGCTAGTGGCACCCCTAGGTCTGACATGCATTGTTCGAAAATATTCATTATTTCCTTGCAATATGCTTTAGTTACATCCCCCCCAAAGAAGTCATCTAGATAATGGATAAGGCGTCCCCTGTTTAATTTCTGTTTTACTATAAATTCTAAAAAAGTTGCAAATTTCTCAAACGTCTTCGGACTTATGCTGGAGCCAAATGGTAAAGCTTTATCGAAAAAATACTTCCCATCGAATTTAAAACCCAATAATTGGAAATCATCTGGGTGTATTGGTAGAAGCCTGAATGCACTCTTTATGTCCATTTTAAACAATTGACAGTTTTTCCCTAAATCTTGTATAATGTAGATGGCTTCGTCAAAGTTAGTGTATTGTACTGAGCACAATGCCGGATCTATACCGTCATTTACTGATTGGCCCTTTGGGTAAGATAAGTGATGAATCATTCTAAATTCATTAGGTTCTTTCTTTTTAACAAGCCCTATTGGCGAAACTATGAAATTTTTTATTGGGGGGTTCTGATATGGTCCGCCTACCCGACCTGCCAATATTTCCTTATTAATTTTATTTTTAACTATGTCAGGATTTTGGTTAGCCGATATAAGATTTTTTGCCTCTCTACCTTTCCTTATGCCTGAAAAATTTAACTTAAACCCATATTTAAAACCTTCTTCTAAAAATTTTGCTTTTGCTCTGTCGTATGATTTTAAAGCCAATATAAGATTACTTATGTTGATAGGTGTAGTTGCTATACTTTTGCAATTAAGATTCGATGGGATGGCAACCTCCTTTAGCTTGTTCTTAATTTCTTGACCATCTTCGGCCTCTTCCCCTATATTTGTTAAATGTATTTTGGCCACGAAAATTATGCTGCGGTCCAAAATTATTTTGTGAATTTGCATTACTTGTGTTTTGCTGGGTATTGGAATTATTACTAAATCTATTCTTGTTAGACCAGCAATTAACTGCGCTATGTTGTTTACCGCAATTAGAACAGGCATGTTGGAATTTGCAATTCTGCCACTTACATTTGCCCTTATTAAAATCAAAGCATGTCATTATGGGCTTACTGCTCGTAGACTCAGATGGTGTTTCACTTGGGTCTGATAGAATGGAGCATCTATACCACAGGTAATTGTTAATATCTGCCCAATTGCAATTGCCTGTTGAGTCTGCCTGTCTTAGTCTAAATTGGCGGTCATAGGTTATCCAGGCAAAACCTGGCCTTCTTGCACAATCCCTAATGGTATTCATGTAATGAAGCAACTCGTACACTTTATCAATATGGTTGGTAAGATAGATTGATGCATAAATTATGAAAGCATCAGTCCACTTTTCAATTGAGTTTATTGTCTCTTTAGTTTGTTTGGGTCTTAGAACTAATTGACCTTCAGAAAATGTAAGGGTTTGGCCGCTGTACACCTCAGCCAATTCACTTGCTCCCTTTAGCAAAAGTGACACATTAATGTATTCTCCTCTACAAATCTGGCTTTTAAACGTAGATGGAACGTGAATAGCCAAGTCGTCTTGCGGCGACCGGAATGGACTGGGATTTATCGTCTCCTGGAAGTTAATCATATTAGCGGAAGTAGCATTAAATGGCGACAAAACATTGTTACTTGGGGCCTGCATTTCACATGAAATGTGGCCTTGCTCTTCGTTTTGGTTGCTGCTTCCTTTCTCAAGTGAGGCGGGAGCGCATTCAGAGTTCAACAGGACTCTTTCAAAGTCAATGATAGGTAAGATTTTCTCACCATTATCCTCTTCCGTCGCCCTATCTGGGTCCGAACGAAGACTTCTCCTCCTTACTTGTCTCTCTTCTTCGTTATCCCCCTGGCCTTGTTGTGCTTCTGTCACGTTTCTCTTTCTTCCACGACCACGTCCTGGCATTTTTCTTGTAATAGCTTTCTCTTGTCACGGCAATAGCGCAGTAAAAAGTGAGCCGCATGTTGAGTGAGCGCTTCTTTTATGTAATTGCCGCCGGGGGCGTGGCCTGACGTTTACGCATCTTCCGGCGATAAACCAAAACAAAGTTACGAAATAAATTCAATGTATTTTTGAATGAAAATAATTGTTATTATTTTAGGACAAACTGACCTATATGTTGCAAGAAATATACAATAAAAATCACAAAAATCCACTAAAATTGTCTATACCATGATACACGGGGTAGATATTTATTACATGAAACACCATCATTTGTAGTTGTAAGTAAATTTGCACTAAAATTGTCATTAGTAGAACACTACTTTCCTGCTTCCTAAAATGTTTTCATACCATTTTGATAGTTTTAGAAAAAGTTGATTTTTAAGTTGTAATAATAATAGAGTTTTAGCTCACACAAATACAAATCCTTTACCAATGAAAGACCAAAATTTAATATACTCTACTACTGAAAAGCTGTTAGGGGTAAATGTTGACCATAATCTAAACTGGAAGTCTCAAGTTGAAAAAACACTTAAAGTATGTAATATTAAATGTTCGACAGTCAGACTCTCTTAGTAGTAAGTTTAAGACTAACTATCTTAGGTGGAAGTACTCTGGTAGTGCTATGTAAATATATGTTGTTGTTTTGTTTGTTTGTTTTCATCATTACTAAAATATGTTTGTATAAATGTAATTATATTAAACTCCGTACTTAACTTGTGCACCACATTGGTATACATCAATTTTCAAATAAGTACTCTGTTATAATTATTATTTCAAATGAAATGATCAATTCACATATTTCTTGAAATTACCTTTCTTGTATGTTTATATATTTGAACTCTAATTTGCTTGTTAATTTCAGTATGTATAATATTGTTTCTCTATTATTGTTATTATGTATGTACATTATAAATGTCTGTGTGGACCATATTGAAAATTGGTTTACACCAAATATGTTATCCACAATAAATGAAGTCGTTATTATTATTATTATTATTATTGTTATTATTATAAATCTGTGAAAGAGTACCTTAAGAGACCAACATGGTTGTTGCAAAATCATGTGATTTTTTACAATTTCAAAGTCCTTCATGCTAAATTTGAAAAGTAAATGATCCATATATTAAGACCGTCCCATAATTAACCACATCTTTTACACTGGTCCTAAAAGTAGAGGACAACTGTATAGACTAGTTAAAACTAATTTGAAATGAGAACAAACCCTCTCAAATATTTCATAGTTTACAATATCTAATGTCATAATTGATAATAATCTCACATACCAATATGACATAACATTCATATTGCAGAGATCTTACATGGCTTTCTTAAATTGAAAACCTTTTATAAGAACTCTCATATACTAATAGACAAATATTTCTTCACTCTATACTCGTTTCTGAATAAAGTCTTATAAATATAGTGGGGTACATTTTGTCATGTATGAAGCATCATTGTCTAGATTGTATCGAGTTTTAAATAAGTTAGACAAACTCTACAATGCTTCTACCATCATTGTAAACAAGTATAGATACTCCTGTCAACACGGATGAAATTTTTACCATACAAATAAGTATGCATTAAAACTGATTGTTTGCTGATTTCAACTTATCTCTCTTTTCTAAAGATTCTCAAAATGATAAACGAACACTTTGAAAGCAGTAAAAGATGGTGATATTATTTGTTGGATTCTAGAATCGGTATAGACGATTTTAACTTGTGTTTTTATGACTTTTATACTTTTATTTTGTATTTATTACTATGTATATGCAAGTTTGCTTTGAAAAAATAAAGAATTAGTTTCCTTGAATTCAATTTTAAATATAAAAAAATATTACCAAAACTGTGATGGGCAGCTTTAAGTTGCATTCCTATATTGTAGATATGAATACATGTACATATAAATTGTTCTAGTAGCTTGTAAATGATTTTATATTATCTCAGTATATCTTAGCATGTAATTTGTTCAACTACCTTTACACGTGCATGAAAGTATTACTACACGCATTAGGAATCAAGTTTTACTTCACAAGAACTTCCTGTTAATACAAAACTAAGACATTCTACTTTAGATATGGTTGTTAATAGTGATATATGACCATTCCAAGCACACAACTCTAAACATAGTGAGGTACGATAAGGCAAACAATTACACTCAGTAAATCAGTTTAAAATGGCAGTTTTAGACTTCCAACACTTAGTTTGACTCCATGCCATGCATTAAAAGGAGATGATGAGTGTGTTTAACTTAATTTGTATTTCTCTTAAAATGTATAAATGTGAGAGCTGAGTACAATATTGCTATGAAGCGTCTGTTCTACATGTAGGATCTGTCATTGCGAATAATATTTCAAGTTTGTTTATATTGGCTGTTAAAGTTTTCGTTAATTGTAGTATTAAAATTAATGTAAGAAAAATGCATTTTTTGAAATAAAATTTGGGAGATAATAATTCTATCAATTAATTAGATATTTGGACAATTTATGATTATTTCTAGTTTTAAACACATTTTAAAATTTATTTAAAACTTGGTCTTTCAAAGTCTTTTTAAGTTCTATATGCTTAATTTAAATAGAGAAAGGTCCCAATATTTTGACTGTTCTGTAATAAAGCCCGTTGATTTTGCTGGCTCTAATATCACTGTCGTGTAGCTGTGTACGGGGCAGTCAACCAAGATGGCGGACCGAACGCTGGCGAAAAGGTAAGCATATTTTATTTTCTCGATTTCTCTAAATTAATCCACATTTATTGCTGTATAATCAGTTGTATCCAACCAGGCATAGACTCCGGTGCATAATGGTCAAACTTTTTTCCCTTGATATCCATACAAGAGCTTGTAAATGAATCACAAAGTCGACCGATGTATGATTTTAAAATTTGAAGCGAGAAAAAAATCTTTTAAGTCTGATTCTGACTTTGTTTGCTGCCCCGTACACAGCTACACGACAGTGAATAGTGGAACACTACTGTATAGACTAGTTACATTAAGATTTGTTTGCAATAAAAGCAAAGCCTCACAACTATTTCATAGTTTACAATATCTAATGTCATCAATTAATTCATTATAAACTCGCATACCAAAAGACATAACATTAATATAGTAGAGATCTTACATGGCTTTCTTAAATTGAAAACCTTTTATTTGAAAACTCTCATATACTAATAGACAAATATTTCTTCACTCTATTTCTCATTTCTGAATGAAGTCTTACAAATAAACTGAGATACATTTTGTCATGTATGAAGCACCATTGTCTAGATTGTATAGAGTTTTAAATATTTCAGACAAACTACAATGCTTCTGCCATTATTGCAATCTCCGTAAACAGAGATCCTGTTCTACTCGCGTTGTCGTACTGGATCTCTACTTAGTCAATGCAAGGTCACGTCGAGATGAACTTTGTGTCGACCAATCAATGCGTAGCTTTCATCTAGACGAAAACACTATTAATCACATTTTGATTTCGTAATTTCTATTTTTAGACCTAGGTTTGCCTGCAGATTTAACAGCGGTATTATTCACAGTCTGCGATTGGGTGGCTCATTTCAAATTGTGTGACGTAGACGATGTAAACAAGTTACGTATCATAACAATTTCAATTTCGTCATGAATATTATGATGAGAAAAGGTCACCTGAACGTGACCTTCGTTTGGAAAAGGCCAGATCTAAATTAGCGAGTATGCGAGCGGTAAAATTTTAGATCGGATTTTAATCAGATTGCCATTATTGTAAACAAGTATAGATACTCGTTTTAACATAGACAAAAATTTAAACATTATGATTAAGTGCACATAAAAACTGCTCCTTCACAGATTTCAAGTTATCATGTATTCAAAACTCTCCAACTTGTATACAAACACTTCCAAAACTATAAAGTACAAAATGTAGTGTTCTGATAACGAACATTCTATTGCAAAGTAACATACAATATTAAAAGTTGGTTTTTCTATGTATAGGATTGGTACTTTTACATAATATTTCTTACTATTTACTAGTAAGTTTGTCTTGAAGTATTAATAATTCATTTTCTAAATTAAATTAAAAAAACACTGTCAGTTAATTTTAAAATATCAAAATGAGATTTACCTAAACTGTAAAACGACTAGTTTAAAGTAGCATTCCAATGTTGTACATATCAATACATGTACATGTTCTTAATGTGATGTTAAGAAAATGTCAAACATACATTAGATGATGAAAAGAACTGTTAACAGGAGAATTAGTGGTACTTAATTATTTTCATTTGTATAATGGTTCCTGTAAGTAACGAGTATTTTAGGACAAATACCACAAAACAGATTTTATATTATCTCAGCGTAAACTTTTCTCAATCTTAGCATGCAATGTGTTCACTTAACTTTAAAAGATCACAAAGTCGAGGAATCATGCTTTACTTTTCTAGAAGTTTCAGTAAATACAAAACTAAGCCAGTATACTTAAGACGTGGTTGTTAAAAGTGATGTATGACAATTCCAAGCACACATGTGTAAACGTAGTGTGCTACAACAAGGCAAACAATGCCATGACACATACTATATCAGTTTAAAATGGCAGTTTTAGACTTCCCACACTTTGCTCGACTTCATGCCATGCATTAAAAGAGATAATGAGTGTATTTAACTTAATTTGTATTTCTCTTAAAATGTTTAAATGTCAGAGCTGAGTACAATATTGCTATGAAGCGTCTTTTCTACATGTGTGATGTCATATTGCGGATATTCCGCTAAGTTTTATTAGCTCGACTATTCGGAGAATAGTGGGGCTATCCTACTCAGTTGTGCGTCGGCGGGCGGTGGCGTCAGCGTAACACTTCTTGGTTAATTTTCTTGGTGCAACATTTTATCTTTGAAACTACTGAAGGCATTTACTTGAAGCTTCACACATGTCTACGGGGGTACTAATTGACGTCAAATACCAAGTTGCATAACTCTAGCGAGAATTTTGACTGGATTATGGCCCTCTAATACTTAGAATTCTTTTGGTTAAAATTTTTGGTGCAACATTTTATTTTTGAACCTACTGAATGGATTTACTTGAAACTTCACACATGTCAACGGGGTTATGAGTGAAGGTCAAATAATAAGTTGCATAACTCCAGCATGAGTTTTGATTGGTTGTTGCTGTCGTTTACACAAATACCTGGAATAGTCGAGCGCGCTGTCCGTGGACTGCTCTTGTTATAGTGACTGTTACGTTCCTCTTTAAAGTTAGAATAATGGCTGAGATAAGTCTTTATGGTGTCAACTATACTATAAATGTCACGTAAACAAAGTTATACACACCTGATCTTTTTCCTTAGATGAGGAAATATAACTTCTTAAACACTAACTGTTTTCTGTGGTATGGTACATTATAAGAGATGTAACAAAGCGGTAAAACCCGTACTGTATTACAATAATTTTTTTTGCGTCGAGTATTCACAGGAATCGTCTTAAATGGACTGATATGACCTATACCTCAGGAATATCTTTCGCTAGTAAAACTATTTGTGCTACATCACCATCAATGCATTTTCTCAAACTTGAAACTGATTTCTTAGAGTGTGCGCAAATAAAAGAACAATAGACACAAAAAGGTCAATATTAGAACATTATGGTAAAATTAAGAAAATAGATTTGACAAGAATTTGTGCTTAGATAGATAAAAAACAAAAGCAAATGAAATCAGGTACTTTTTAGCTCCATCCTGACTAGATCAATTTGGCTTCTGAGGCGAAACCAGAACATTAGGCTCCACTGACATAGCTCGAGTCTTTTGTCCGGAAGTAATTTCAAACTAGTTCAGTTGTCTACGCTAAAACTAGAGAGGACTCTGACTGTAACCAGAAGGCCAGAGCCGATGTGCATTACAAAACAATATACAATGTATAGCTAAGTGCCAGAGCCGATGTGTATTACAAAACAATGTATAGCTAAGTGCCAGAGCCGATGTGTATTACAAACCAATGTATAGCTAAATGCCAGAGCCGATGAGCATTACAAAACAATGTATAGCTAAGTGCCAGAGCCGATGTGCATTTCAAAACAATGTAAAGCTAATGGCCAGAGCCTATGTGCATTACAAAACAAGGTATAGCTAAGTGCCAGAGCTGATGTGCATTACAAAAAACGGTATAGCGAAGTGTCAGGGTCGATTTGCATTACAAAGCTATGAATAGCGAATTGTCAGAGTCAATTTGCATGACATGCAATGTATAGCGAAGTGTCAGAGTCGATTTGCATTACATGCAATGTATAGCAAAGTGTCAGAGTCGATTTGCATTACACGCAATGTATAGCAAAGTGTCAGAGTCGATTTGCATTACGAAGCAATGTATAGCGAAATGTCAGAGTCGATTTGCATTATGAATCAATGTTTAGCGAAATGCCGGAGTCGATTTGCATATAGAGCAAAATGTCCACGTCGATTTACATTACGAAGCAATGTATAGTCAAGTGCCAGAGCCGTTGTACATTACGAAGCAATGTATAGCCAAGTGCCAGAGCCGTTGACATTACCAAGCAATGTATAGCCAAGTGCCAGAGCCATTGTACATTACGAAGCAATGTATAGCCAAGTGCCAGAGCCGTTGACATTACCAAGCAATGTATAGCCAAGTGCCAGAGCCGTTGACATTACGAAGCAATGTATAGCCAAGTGCCAGAGCCGTTGACATTACGAAGCAATGTATAGCCAAGTGCCAGAGCCGTTGTACATTACGAAGCAATGTATAGTCAAGTGCCAGAGCCGTTGACATTACGAAGCAATGTATAGCCAAGTGCTAGAGCCGTTGACATTACGAAGCAATGTATAGCCAAGTGCCAGAGCCGTTGACATTACGAAGCAATGTATAGCCAAGTGCCAGAGCCGTTGTACATTACGAAGCAATGTATAGTCAAGTGCCAGAGCCGTTGACATTACGAAGCAATGTATAGCCAAGTGCCAGAGCCGTTGTACATTACGAAGCAATGTATAGCCAAGTGCCAGAGCCGTTGACATTACGAAGCAATGTATAGCCAAGTGCCAGAGCCGTTGTACATTACGAAGCAATGTATATCCAAGTTCCAGAGCCGTTGTACATTACGAAGCAATGTATAGCCAAGTGCCAGAGCCGTTGTACATTACGAAGCAATGTATAGCCAAGTGCCAGAGCCGTTGACATTACGAAGCAATGTATAGCCAAGGGCCAGAGCCGTTGTACATTACCAAGCAATGTATAGCCAAGTGCCAGAGCCGTTGTACATTACCAAGCAATGTATAGCCAAGTGCCAGAGCCGTTGACATTACGAAGCAATGTATAGCCAAGTGCCAGAGCCGTTGACATTACGAAGCAATGTATAGCCAAGGGCCAGAGCCGTTGTACATTACCAAGCAATGTATAGCCAAGTGCCAGAGCCATTGTACATTACGAAGCAATGTATAGCCAAGTGCCAGAGCCGTTGACATTACGAAGCAATGTATAGCCAAGTGCCAGAGCCGTTGTACATTACGAAGCAATGTATAGCCAAGTGCCAGAGCCGTTGTACATTACGAAGCAATGTATAGCCAAGTGCCAGAGCCGTTGTACATTACGAAGCAATGTATACAGGGTATTTAGTCGCATGGTTTTCAGAATATAAATAAACTTTTTTTCAGCTATTTCGTTCAGCAGCCATAAAATAGAAATTATTAAAATACATGTCGAGCATAAAATACGATTACATTTCTATGTTCGAAAATGTTCATGTTAGCCTGTGAATTGTGTTTGTTTGTTTTAGAATTCTCTGCACAAATTATTTTTGCAAAGTATCTCGTTAACCGTTCGATTCACGTTTTTTTAGGCTAATGATCAATATGTATGGGACTAATTGAGATTTTATGGGGTAAGAAAGACTGTAGTTACTTCAAGCACTACACGATGCCATGTTATTATTTGTACAGGAAGAGAAATCGGCGCTGAGCAGTTTTTTCCTTTAATCGTATTAGTAATTGTCGTAGATTACGTGACTATAGACCATGTAGCGTGTTCAGTAACGACTGCTAGCTAACGTTGCGGATACGGGACAACTCGACCCGTAGACAACTAAACCCATGGATAACTCAACCCAAAGTTAGGACAAATTAAACCGTTAGTAGGGAATTGAGTTGTCTCGGGTTGAGTTGTCTTTGGGTTGAGTTGTTCCGACCCTAACGTTACGAAACGTTACGAAACGTTCGGGGTAATTGAACAGGCTACTGGTTTAAAAAAGTGATCAATAACAACTTGGTACTTAGACCATGACGAGTTGATACATTAAACATGTACTTTGATTTATCCTTTTTTCATTTTAAACCTCAAACTTATATTGAAATGCTTCATATCACATTGACTGATGAAAAGACGATTTTCTTTATCTAAAATCTGAATGTTATATATTTAATATATTTATACAAAGATCTATACTGTACCCATTTAAAATGACGAATGTATTCAACCGATAAAATAATCAAGTACTCGGCTGTAACGTAAAATTCTTATAGTTGGAGATGATAAATTCACGTACAATTGATCAGATATGATTTTCATTTAACCACTTTATTGGTTTAAATACTCTGTCTATGGATTTACGGCGGATTGTTTTAATTAAATCTCATGGATTAGAGGTGAAACATATATTCCGTCTACATGCATGTATTGGCAATCGTTTTGAATACTAAATATTGAAAAAAGAGGGAAATTCCCCTATCATACCTGTACAACTAAATGTGAAGGCTTTATTATAATGCTAGCAATAATATTCGCAAGATTGGGGTAATTTCTTAAAGCCCTAATTCACAGATTTGGTTTGGTTTTTTTCAATAATTTCAAAATACCATTTAGTGTCTGTTATGGTGTCAAAAACATTAGTTCTTATTATTTGAAGACAAACGGACCTATATTTTGCGCGAAATATGCAATAAAAGTCACAAAAATGCACCGAAAGTGTATTTACTGTAACATACGGTGTAGATATTTACTACATGAAACACCATCATTTGTAGTTGTATGTCAATTTGCACTAAAGTTGTCATTATCAGAACCCTACTTTCTTGCTTTCAAAAATATTTCCATACAATTTTGATTTTAGAAAAAATTTGATATTTATGTTGAAATACGTGAATGAGTACCTTTAACAATTATTGTAATATAATTTATATTAGGACTGTTCTGACATATAGTCAGATGTGTTAACATAGGACTTCGGTTTTGCTTGGACAGGAGAAGTTATTTCTTAAATTTAAACCGGCGCGATATGACCTTTTTGTGTTGGTGCACCGTAAAACCCAAACAAACAAACAAACTTAAATTTAAAGGCTTGTAAAGCAGTAACAGTTTACAGTAACAAGGTTTATCAACGTGGAAATACTAACTTTGTTTGATATGATAGAAAAATTCACTTTATCATTTGAAACAATAATATGGATATGTTTACGTTTATAAAATCTAAACATGTTATTGTTCTTATTTGCTGAATCATTCGTACAATAACTATTATTTTGCTGGTTTCATATTTTGTAAAAACGTTTGACAGATCGTCAGAGTGTTTGAAAAAAACTTGTCAGTTAAGACATTACGGAAGTGAATATTCTTTGGACGTCTTTCTTGAATGCTGATAATAGAATGAATCACTATACATTCATAGATTGTTAGTAGTGGCAAATGTTTATAGTTACAATAGAGAAGTGCGGTGTATCGTTGACATGTTATATATGGTTTCAATTTGGACGTAATCTTGTAACATACTGATAAGCTGACCTCAAATTGTGGTTGAATGTTTATATTCACTTTGTAACATATACCTGACACGTTGTCCGTTAAGATATGTTGAAAACCTTTCTAGCAATATGGCTTACATTAGCCGTCGGTGGTTTGGCTACACCGACAAGAACTTCTTACACGGATATTTTAAAGGAAGTACTAAAAGTTGTTGAAAAGGAACTTGATTTTTTTACTGAAGATTACAGTGCAATAAATGTGGATGGTTTGTTTGGACTACGACTGGGACAAGGTATTTGTTTTGTAATATATACAGTGCATTAGTTTATATTTTATATAAAATATTATAAATGGGGAAATAAATTCTTATTGACTTAATGAAGAATATAAATTAAATTACATGAGGTGCTTTAAAGAATATCTCTTCACGGGCAAAACGCGTTTTTAAGTATAACCGTTCACGGGTATGACGTGTTTTTAAGTTTAACTATTCACGGGTATGACATCTTTTAAAGTATAACCGTTCACGGGTATAACGTGTTTTAAAGTATAACCATTCACGGACATGACGTGTTTTTAAGTAGAACTATTCACGTGCAGGTCGTGTTTTAAGTATAACCATTCAAGGGTTTGACGTGTTTTTAAGAATAAGCATTTACGAACATGACGCGTTTTTAAGTATAACCGTTCACGGGTATGACGTGTTTTTAAGTATAACCATTTACGGGCATGACGTGATTTCAAGTTAACTATTCACGGGTATGACGTGTTTTTAAATATAACCATTCACGGGTATGACCTGTTTTAAAGTATAACCATTCACGGGCTGGTATAGTTGTTTTGAAGTTTTAGAATAACAATTTATGTTTAGCTATAATTCGAACACATAACATTTTAATCGTTTTAATAGCAGTTGCTAGCAATTGAAATATACATTCATAATTTCAAACTTCAACTTAAGGTTAATAAATCACGAAAGACTATTTCTGCTTGAGTTTTTCTTTTGCGTATTTACGTTCCGTTGTCTTAAGTTTTAAATCCTATATCAAGGACCCTATATACATGTTACATATAGGATCCTTGCCTATATGTATCAACTACTGTGTATCAACTGGAGAATATATTTTATTGTAATTTCATTAGAGATAAACATACATTACATTCATAAGATAAAATAAAACCTATATTACATATTTGGATAAATTAAGTACGGTTTACTTTATCTCCCTGAATTACACAGTCTATATTTATGCATACAGAAAATAAAGTCTTCAATATATATTTTCTAAATTTGTTGAACTTTTATATAATGATATTATTTCTTGTGTTTAAGATATCATCAATGAAAAACCTAATTTAATCAGTCCGATGACTCACCTAACTTTATTCTTTAAGATATACCTTACATACATGTAGATGAGACATCTTGTTATAATTGATGTTTTTCTGGACCGTTGATTCATACTGTGTAGATTATATACGATTTTAAATTCACAAAATACATAAGATACACCAAAATACATGCATCTCTTAAAATATCAACATTGTTAAACAATTTGACAAGACATGTTTTAGCTACTGACATGTGCATTTAAAGCTACTATACACAGATATATCCATTTACAACAGACATTAAGACTGACAGAGAATTTTGAAATCATTATGATATAACTAGCATTAGTAACAAATTAAAATTGACGAAGTGTCATTTGTTACTTTTTTCCTTGTACAAAAAAACATACAGCGTTCATGTTTTTGTACCAAATGGTTTTAAAGGTACTCATTTACAGATTTCAACTTAAACATCAACTTTTCTAAAACGATCAAAATTGTTTTGAAACATTTAAGCAGAAAATTAGTTATTTGATAATGACAATTTTAGTGCACATTTAAGTTGATATACAAGTACAAATGGTGGTGTTTCAAGTAGTAAAAATCTACTCCGTATGTCACGGTATAGACAATTTTAGTGCATTTTTGTGACTTTTATTATATATTTCTTGTAATCTATTGGTCAGTTTGTCCTAAAATATTAATACTTAATTGTTTGACACAATACAGACACTGAATGGTATTTTGAAGAATATTGAAAAATCTTAACCAAATCTGTGAATGAGAACCTTTAAAGACAGTATTCATACAAAAATCTTACTAGAAAAACTAGTGACATAAGACGATGTATTATGTTTATAAATGTTAGCATTCTAAATAATCTATTCTATTCAAGCAACGACATATTTAGGCTAACTCATACAATAGTTCTAAAAAGGAACATATTCATCGACAGACAAAACACAAAACCATATTCACAAAGTTTATATAGGATAAAACAAAACAGCATTGTGACATGTTTCTATATTCTCACACAATATGTATAATACATTGTATATAAAATAAAAGAACTTTCACATAATTATTGTAGATATCTAGTTCAAAGATGAAAGCCACTTTATGAAGTCAATTTATTTACAGCAAACATGAGAACTGTCTTAAGGCATTGAAGTGATAAAAATATAACATGAATTAGATACACAATGATCATGTAAAACCATTTTATCTAAGTTTAAGTTTGACAATAAGTTCATTTCTTGAAAGGGGGTTCTTTTGTAAGAGCAACATATTTAGACTAACTCATACAATAGTTCTAAAAAGGAACATATTCATCGTACAGACAAAAGACAACGATATTCACAAAGTTTATATAGGATAAAACAAAACAGCATTATGATATGTTTCAGTATTCTGACACAATGTATACAATACATTGTATATAAATAGAAAAACTTTTAATCTTAGTTAGGCCTCAACAAGTTGATCATATGTTTCTATGGATTCGCTCGCACCTTAGTTTTGTTTTTACAAAAACAATATTTTTATTTCATAAAAATTTGGTCAAACCGCTATATAAAGCAACTGAATTAAGATTTTACTTATTTCTTATTCTTCGCTCGCTCGCCCCATTTTCACCAGAAAAATTCGTAGAACAAATGATCAACTTGTAGTGGCCTTATCTAGTTCAAAGAATAAAGCCACTATATGAAGTCAATTTATTTACAGGAAACATGATTACTGTCTTAAAAACTTGAAGTAATCAAAATAAAATGCATGACGCACAACACACAATGAACATGTAAAATTGTGAAAACTCAGATGATTTTGCACACACTAACGTGGTCTTTATGAAGCGGAACTGTACTGTAACTTTGTATTTTACAATCAATGCATGTAAAGTCGTATTTGATTGGTTTTTGCTGATCACAAATTATGTGATTATTTACATAATAGGATTTTTATCCACCGGCTGAAATGCTTGGATGTCAATGACAGCTTATTCCTTATCACTGGAACAAAATCGTCATCTTTGGGCTGAAGCAAATGGTCCTTAATGATTTAAGTACAGTATTTTTAGACTGTGAAAAGTATAAGCATTTTGGCACTTATAGTAAAAAATGCAAGTTTCCTAATCATTTCACTATTACCTTTCACTTGCCTCTAGTATCGATCAATCAAACAAGTTATTGTATTTGAACAAGGATAAAACGTTTCTGCTCAAAGTAAATATAGTCAAGAAAATGTCTGATAGTACGGTTAAATGATTTAAATAAAATATTATTTATATTTAATTGGGTTAAACACCGTGTCAACACAATTTTGGTCATTTTACGGCGTCCAGCGCACCTAACCTTGCTTTCCTGGACCTTTGTCTATAACCAGTACTCACCTACCATTCCACTAGGCCGGAAACTTCTCCATATTATTTAATGAATAGAGGAAAATTGACATTTTTTGTCAAATTTTCATGGAAGGGTATAACCTCCCGGGTGGGATTCGAGCCCGTACCCCTTCGAGACACGAGATTCCAAATCCCGGCGCACTACCAACTGCGCTATCTACCCGGTTAAAAAATAAATAATTTATATACCATTCTTAATGATAATTACTTTAACGCCTTGTCCATGATGTAAAATGATGTTCAATTATACTGAGCATACAATTTCCTTAAAATCCACAAAATCACTTAATACATGTATTACTATATTTATAGGTTATTATACATTTTACTGTACAATACGGAAATATATTTGGACGAGTACACAGCTTAAAAAGTCATATTGGACGAGCCGATAGGCGAGTCTAATATGACTTTTCAAGCTGTGTACGAGTCCAAATATATTCTGTATTATACAGTAAAATGTATAATAACCTTTTTATTATATATCTTTCTTTTACTTTCGTCATCAATTCGTTAAAGATTAAAATCGGAAACCAGACAAGCGTCGTTTAGTGCACATGTACCCAACCGTCCAATACGAAAATAATATATATTTTTGGATCCAATACGGGAATATATTGGACGGTCACGTGGTACAAATGCAGATTGTCGATTGGTTAGATTTATTAGATATATAATAAAAGATAATATTGTACGAGTAAAGTTAGCTTGGCCATTAATACTTTGGTATGTTAAGTTTTTGTTATAGAAACAAGATACTATATAAATACATGAACACTTCCGTTACATTATATTACAAAACAAACATTCTTGCATCAATGAGATTGTAAGAAACTTAAGCTGTTAGAAGATCACGTTGATATATGATATAGAAATGATCACAAATAACATGAGTACATACAATATTTGTGCTTTGTCATATTGTGCCATGTGATATGTTATTTAGTTGAAAGTACGTGGAAGTAAATAACCGTGAACAATTAATGTACGACTATTTACGTACAAGGTCATGGTAATTGAACATAATTTTCATTTAACAATATACATGTATTTTGCATGTAACTTACTCGTAGATGTCCGCCAACATCATTTCGAACGAAAGTGTATAAATTGTAACAGTAATCACGGTGGCGAACCCACGTGACTTCATCCGGGTATTTTTTACCATATTTGGAATATAGGTCACTCGCATAAGGTAGGTTTTTTGCTTTTTTCTTACTAATCACGTAGTGTTTTTTTTCCAAGAATACGCGCATAAACCCCCTGCTTACGAGATATGATTGCTGCAGTAATTGTTTTCCTGAAATATTTAGTCGTCTTGGAGTAATTTGGTACACAAATTTCGATGCGATTGAAATTGTCAGGGTAGCGTTCATTGTATTTCAACGGTTTATGCGTTTAAATGCCTTAATTTGTGCCGACAGTTATGCACATGGTATAATTATTTCATATACACTTCCAATTAACCCTCTATATACGATAACGATCTTTGAAAAGAGCTAGTTTGTAAATTATGAGAGAATGTGGATAATGATAACGTTCATTGCCCGTGATTTTTCGGATAACGTTCATTTCCTACGTAGAGTTGTCCAATTTACTCACCACAGTTTCTTTAAAAGATGGTAAAGGTACATAATTAGTCCAATTAATTAAATACCTTGCAGATTTTAGTAATTGAAGTTCACAATCAAATATATTTTTGATGAGATATCGTACACTCAAGGTAATAAGATCCCTAGACTATAGTAAGATAATGATGACGATCCAGAAGTAGTAAAATATATGACATGAATCTCAAATTGTTTACTAATCCATTCATGTTATTTTTTTATATATTTCAGACAATGTCGTTTTGTGTTATATACATGTGTGGATATATGTTCAAAAACAAAAAATGTGTTGATGAGCATGAAAGAATATGCAATGGCCAGTATAGAAACTACTGTTGTGGCAATGGCTTCTTATCTAGAGCAGACCTTGTTAGACATAAGTAGACAATTAACAAGTAACAAGTTTGATTGATTTGGGTAGCTTTCCTTTACCCTTGCATATAACCAGTTCTCACCTACCATTCCACAGTGTCGACAAATGTCCATAAATTTATTTTTCCAGCGGGCAAAATCGACAATTGAACTTTTCATGGAAAGGAATAACCAGCGACGTCTTCGAAGTATTAGATTCGTCATCCACGAGTTAACATTGTTACTTTTTTAATCGATTAAGTCATTCAACATCTGTCATGGTCGACTTCATTTATTAACGTTAGTCCAAATTCGATGCCACATAAGGTAGAATGACAAACTGTGCAACCTACCCTGGGATCCTATTATCGTTTGCTTGTTGCAGAGAATTGAAAAATCACACAGCATGATTTTAAAAAAAGTTATCTATGAAAAGTTTGAGCATACATGTATGTACAAATAGGGAGGTACTGTCTAGCACATGGACAGTATGTTTAACTATCGTTCACTTTCTAAAGTAAAGTATCTTTTGGATTACGCTCCCTTCTCAGCTCAGAGAACATGCTAAATTAGTAAATTCATGATTTATGATATTCACTTTGAACTATTGAACAACCAATGAAAGTTATGTAATTAAACATGGTTGTGTCTTACTCTAAAATAGAAATATCCGTTAGCCCATGGTCATTTAGCAGACTGAAAAAGTGCATGTGTTCACGACTTTTTTAGGGATATTTTTCAACAGATATTACTATGGTGAATCATTTATGCAACATCACGTGTCTTATCGATGTGACCACGGTATAGCAGTGCATATATGCAAATCTAAAATAGAATCCACATCGAACTAACTTCCTCCATGATATAAATGACTTAGAGGCCGATCTGCAACCTCTCAATGATAAATGTGATGGGTTCGAACCAGCTTCTGACAATGGCGTTTAATTGCTAACAGGAATAAAGTCTAATGCTCACACACAACTGGAACGTTTAGCAGATTTAGCAGATTAACTATCCGTCTCATGACTGAGATTGAAAAGCCACAAAAAACAAAGAAGAGATTCACTGTTTTCAAATATATTATCTATATTCGACATGTCAGATGACTTCTAACTTGTAACTCTTCAAATTTGTGTATACATACTTAAAATATTAAACAAGAAAAATAATCATACAAAGTCATGAACAATTGTATATACCATGTAAACTTGAACTTTATCCTTGCGATCCATGTAAACACTTTATCACTTAACTTCTGATTTTTATTGTATAATATGGATTCTAGCAGAAATCCCTTCTGCCATACAAAAAAAACCCACACTCAGTATAATACCTTGGGAAATTAATCAAAATAGCCTTATAAATTGCCATATTCAATGAAACTTTGTTTAAAATAAATCTCTGTTCTCATTAAGCCATCACAGTTTGAAGAAACTTCATGGTAAGTATTACTAACAGCATCAATGGGGCTTTCAGATGAAATATTATTTATATCGTGATACTTTGAGGTAACTTTTTGTCCAAAAATTTCATCAAATGAGTCAGGCCAATACTGAGGACCACTCTTGGCTTTTTTAGGACTTGATTGTGCCGATCTACATCCATTTTCTCTTCTATCTTTTTTCTATTAAGTGTTAATTTTAATTTTGTCTTGCCCATTTCTGAAATTTAAAACATAAAGAAAATAGTTGAACAAAAAGAAAGATTGCTAATGTAAATTCATTTAAAAATGTCTATGCAAAAAATAGAGTCATCCTAGAATTCATGCATCTTCGTACATTGACTTTTAATTTTTGACCTATTTAATAGTTTTACACGTCAGGGTATACGTATTTTTTGTGCGTCACTAAAAAGTCATTGTATTAAATCTACATTAAGTGGTCAACTAAAATCTATGTTGAATCCTTTGCATATGTATATAAACTCTAAGTTGTATCCCATGCAATTTGTATAATGTTTGAAAATCAAAGAAAGGTCACATGATACATCCCTGTACGTAGTCATAAAATGCAATGCACTATTTAGGTCATTTTTAAGAAACTGTGGTGAGTAAAATGGACAACTCTACGTAGGAAATGAACGTTATCCGGAAAATCACGGGCAATGAACGTTATCATTATCCACATTCTCTCATAATTTACAAACTAGCTCTTTTCAAAGATCGTTATCGTCAATAGAGGGTTAATTGGAAGTGTATATGAAATAATTATACCATGTGCATAACTGTCGGCACAAATTAAGGCATTTAAACACATAAACCGTTGAAATACAATGAACGCTACCCTGACAATTTCAATCGCATCGAAATTTGTGTACCAAATTACTCCAAGACGACTAAATATTTCAGGAAAACAATTACTGCAGCAATCATAACTCGTAAACAGGGGGTTTATGCGCGTATTCTTGGAAAAAAACACTACGTGATTAGTAAGAAAAAAGCAATAAACCTACCTTATGCGAGTGACCTATATTCCAAATATGGTAAAAAATACCCGGATGAAGTCACGTGGGTTCGCCACAGTGGTAATGTTATCGAGAATGAATAGGCCTATAATTTTTTCTTTCATGCTTTACGGTGAAACGTCGCGTTATTCGATGAAAATAAACGATGAAAATATAATTTCTATATTTTAATCGTAGTGAAAATATAACTTTATATTTTCATCGTTCATGACGTCATATTAGAAGATAAATGACGTCATCATGGAGTAGAAATGACGTCACGTTATAATTTGTTCAAAATACATCAAATAAAACACAAAACTAAGCATGAAAGAAACAGAATAGTCGTCAACTTTGATGTAAGATGATATGCCACTCGTGAAAATATGTTTTCTGAGCTCACTCGGTGAAAAATAAATCGATCTTACACCAAAGTTGACGAATATCCTCTATAGGCCTATATTTATGTTTCTTTCTGAATATTCATTCCACTGACAGTTGTGTAATTATCACTTAAATACATTTTAAGTATGATCTTAGACTATGGCGTTTCTGATTATAAGAACCGGAATAAATAGATAAAATGTTTTAAACGAAGCCTATTATGTCACGTAAATGTTAAAATATTCCACTAAGAAATCTGGTCTCACATTAAGACACAGTGTTTCATGTCAATATTTCACTATTATGGTATATGGTGGAGTGTTTCTGCCACCAGATAACCTTATAAATAACAAGTTACGTTACTAAAATAAACTAAAAAAGTTACGACGTTGGACTGATAATCATTGGATAGCCAGCTCCGCGTTGGTTCGAATCCAGTCGAAAAACTACCCCGTGAGCAAGAAACTTTATCCTACTAGCTCAGTACTGGGGAACCAGGAAGTGGACTCGAAAGTGATTAATCTAAGTTGTAAGAACTTGTTTCACAATCAAGCTAAGATTTACTCAAATACAATGGATGTTATTTAATATGATAATAATTTTGTTCATTCATTATCTAAATGATCGTCATGATAATATATGATAATTATTAAGTTTGTTAACAGGGAATGAATGTTATTAAACTTTATGCTTTTTGTTCATTTACCCATTTCTTCAATGTCATTGATATTTAAGTCAATCAATATACAATGTATTTGTATATGCTTACATTTTTGTATATGCATTGTTGAAATAAAAATGTTAAAACTAAAATAATTGATTTATTTAAAAATGGCAGTTAAAGGCACTAACTTGCATTTATTTCCTGTTGTAGTCTTTTATTTATTGAAAAAAACTAGCTATGTAACTAATTAATTAGTCAATTAATTTGTTAATTATGTGGTTAGGTAGTTACACAACCTGTTAACTACTTAATTATCTTTTGGTTATCTGATGGCAGAAATATGCCACCATACATTATATAGAATCCTG